>JZKD02S1933087.1:52373-63243 GCA_000966675.3 Picea glauca
CTTTGGAGGTTTGTAAAAGTTGTACATCAAAAAAATTCTGAAGTCCCAAAACCCAGATTGAATAGGGGTCCTCGATCTCAAATCAGCAAGAGCCATCTATCAAAGGGACACGCAGTGCCAGATCTGAACTGCGGAAAAAGTCACTACAGGATTTTCCAGTTGAGGAGTGTGAAAAACTCCCAAAGATCCGAAGTTTGGAGTTAACCTCGGTCATCCAAAGTGAGAGGACACATGGCACCAGATATGAACTGCGGAAATATTGCACTATGAAAAATCGTAAGAATTATACATTGAAAAAGTCCAAACTCCTGAAGCGTAGAGTTCTGAGCGCCTTTTGAGTAAGCGTTGGGTCATAGCTTGAGTTCACAGTGGAAGGAGGCCAAGGACACATGGCGCTCATCCGCTGCTCAGCATTCAAGGATCTTAAGCGCCAAATTTGGCTTCATCTCTAAGTGCAGTTAGAAGGATCCTAGTGTTGGAAGGAGGATAATCTTTAGTGGGGGAGATAAAATAGCAGAGGTGCCCAGATTGCAGATCGTGACCAGATCAACGACCACGTTTCATTACGGGGATGCAACATGCTCGAATGATAAAATTCTTGAGCGGTCCCTCAATTGAAACCATGGTATAGCGAAAGTGCTACGTCGCAGAAGGTGGTGGATTGTGGGTTCAAAAGCGATGTGGGTCCAAACCGCTTCCGACGGACCCGCAATTATGTTCTTATAAAATGACAAATCCAAGAGCAGTGTGTGACTTCCCCCTAGGCATTAAGCCTCGTTGTGTTCCTGAGAAAAAAAGGTTAATGAAAAAGCAGTGGTGGTTGAAACCTCGACTCACTCCATAAATAGAACTCATGGAAGGTCTGGTCGTGGAGACATAAATGTCAGCCCGAGTTACCCCTATGGACGATTTTTCCTGCATGCCCATGTTGAGTTGATTTTGCGTCTGACAGGAGGATACACGCATAGTCTGACAAAAGAAGGTGCAGACGAAAGGATTTAAATGCATGTCCATATCACACTCCTGGTAGTCGTGGATTGATCTGAGTATAAATCGATCAGTTCAGTATTTTGTTAGGGTCATCAACTGGTTGAGCAGAGCTCCCTACTGTGTGATTTTGATATCAAAGTTGTTTTGTGGTTATGTATCAAACTTGAGACTTTCACATTAATAGAAGTCAGCTTCTCTCATCTCTTGTAAAAACTGTGTTGAAACACTTGGGCATGGAGTTTCTAGTCGAGTGTTGTAATTCTATTGTAATGTAGGTTTGATTACAATATTGTTGTGACCAGTTTCAGTCATCTTCTTTGTTATCTTATTTCCCCTTATGCTGAAAGGCTCGGGCATGGAGGATCCATTCGATTTGTTATAGTTGCATGGTAATGTAGGTTTGATTATTATGTTACTGTGACATATTTCGGTGTCTGAAACTTGAGTTCAAGAGTGCTCTTGAGCCTGATTTTTTCTTCACCAAGTTGCTTAAAGGCTAGATGCCCATAGTAGTCTTGTTCACCTCTCTCACTAAGTCTTCCTTTTTCTCACGCTCAAACTCAAATCACTGACTAAAGTTAATGAGGACCTCACTTCCCTGTGCATTGCTTGTCCAGTTTTTGTGTTAAAATCATTCTTTTACTGAGTTTCGTCCATTTGAACTCCACTCATAAAACCAACATCCACCAAAACTTCTTATGGGTACCGGGCTTATCCTCTTACAGTCTGAGGGTGACTCTCAGTGCTAATAGAAGCAACAACATCTTCATAGCCAAATAGTCAAGTACCATCCTGATACATCTCTATCTTGCGATTAATATCGAGGTGAATCACGACATCATGTACCATCTTTTGAAGACAAGCATGGAGCCTTTCCATCACCTCACCATCAAAAGAAAAGTTGTGTTTGTTGGAAAATGCAGGGTTGGGGAAAATTGTTGTTGCATGAATGGGTCAATGGAGCATCCCGGTCAATCGAGTATCAATCAAATCCCATAATAGCATCTGTCTACGAAACATGTGGCTACCCTTTCCCACATAATAAGCCTAGATAGCTTATTTGGCCTTATCCATGGCCTCA
The DNA here is from genome assembly GCA_000966675.3 of Picea glauca. Classification (NCBI taxonomy): domain Eukaryota; kingdom Viridiplantae; phylum Streptophyta; class Pinopsida; order Pinales; family Pinaceae; genus Picea; species Picea glauca. Next base: position 54,445 of record JZKD02S1933087.1, read on the forward strand.
TACAAATAGTCCATTGTTGGCTTATCGCTATCAACCAACATCGGAACCTTTACCAAAGGTTTACTCACTGAGCACATCTCTGCCACTCCTTCCCAGAAGGAGTCGTTGTACACCAATCTAGCAATGGATTTCCCATCCTCTATCCTACTATATGTATAATCCCACCACTCATCACAAACAAACATTTGATTCAACTCAAACTGACATCGAAGCAAAGACTGAATAGTAATGAAGTTGGTGGAAAAACGAGTGATTGCAGGATGTCGCAACTCCCTTTTTTGGTGTGTCTCCTCATGGTTATATATGAACTTGGGGATGCTCCTAGTATGATCAATCACCTCCTTGATGAAGGAGGTTTTTCCCATATCCTCGAGCATCAAATCAATACAATGTGCAACACATGGAGTCCAAAACAATGAACGATTCCTTTCCATAAGCAACCTACCAACAGCCACATAATTAGCTGCATTATTTGTTATGATTTGCACCAAATTATGCATGTCGATATCCTGGATGAACGCATCCATCAACTCACACAACAATGATGCATCTTTCACATGTGTTGGTGCATCTATTGATTTGATAAACATGGTACCTCTAGGAAAATGTACCAAGAAATTGAGAAGGGAGCTACCCTTCCTATATGTCCAGCCATCAAACATCACTATGCATCCAGAGATCTCCCATGACTGCTTGAACTATGGAAATCTAGAGTTGATGTCCTTATTTTCTTCCTAAAGAATTGTCCCCCGCAACTCCTCAAAGGTAGGGATTTTATACCCTGGGCCAACAACAACAATGGTATAACACATCGGTTTCCAAAATGGATTGTTCATGGTGATGTTGGGAGGTATGTCACTCCAGAAAAGACACCTCCCCACAGCCATGCCTGCTTCTTTCTTATCCTTTTTCTTCGACACTGACCTGATGGAAGGTTGTGCTCCAGGGGTGGTCCGTGGAACAAAAAAAGGTGCAAACCTCTCAATACCTGAATCTGTGGAGCCCCTCCCACTACACTATCCCTCTGGGGTAGATGTCGTTGAACTTCTAGCTGAAATTTCGACCTTCCTTGTGGTTGCTTCATATTTCTTTTTATCCTTTGCTTCAAGTGAATCAAATGCAATTCTCATAATCTTCGGGTTTGTTTTAATACAAACTTCAACATCATGCCTGTGGATTTTAGCTAAATGATATTTCAACCTGCAAATCCCTCCTAACATTTTCACCCCACGGAGTTTGAAACTCAATCGTTGTCGGTTTGTCCCATCTTCAAGGATCCCAAACACCCAAAATGGATCCAAAGGCTTCGGCATATTTTTTGATGAAATTGACAGCTTCAAAATTCAACCCTAAGGCACAAAAAAACAAGAAAATGATATTAAACCCCATTAGAAAAAAATAACATCCCCCTAAGCATTAAGCCTCGTTGTGTTCCCAAGAAAAACCAGTTAATGAAAAATCAGTGGTGGTTGAAACCTCGACTCACTCCATAAATAGAATTCATGGAAGGTTTGTTCATGGAGACATAACTTTCAACCCGAGGTACCCCTATGGACAGTTTTTCTTGCATGCCTATGTTGAGTTGAGTTTGCGTCTGACAGGAGGATACACACACAGTCTGACATAAGAAGGTGCGGATGAAAGGCTTTAAATGCATGGCCAGATCACACTCCTGGTAGTCGTGGATTGATCTGAGTATAAATCGATCAATTCAATATTTTGTTAGGGTCATCAACTGGTTGAGCAGAGCTCCCTAATGTGTAATTTTGATATCAGAGTTGTTCTTTGGTTATGTATCAAACTTGAGACTTTCACATTAATAGAAATCATCTTCTCTCATCTCTTGTAAAAATTGTGTTGAAACACTCGGGCATGGAAGATCCAGTCGAGGGTTGTAGTTCTATTGTAATGTAGGTTTGATTACAGTATTGTTGTGACCAGTTTCAGTCAACTTCTTTGTTATCTTATTTCCCCTTACGTTGAAAGGCTCAGGCATGGAGAATCCAGTCGAGTTGTTGTAGTTGCATGGTATTGTAGGTTTGATTATTATGATGTTGTGACATATTTCGGTGTATGAAACTTGAGTTCAAGAGTGCTCTTGAGCCTAAGTTTTTCTTCACCAAGTTGCTTGAATGTCGAATGCCCATAGTAGTCTTGTTCACCTCTCTCACTAATTCTTCCTTCTGCTCACACTCAAACTCAAATCAATAACTGAAGTTAATGAGGACTTCACTTCCCTATGCATTTCTTATCTAGTTTATGTGTTAAAATCATTCTTGTACTAAGTTTCATCCATTTGACTTCCACTCATAAAACCAACATCCACCAAAAATTATGATGGGTACTAGGCTTATCCTCTTACACTCTGAGGGTGACTCTCGGTGCTAATAGAAGAAACAACATATTCATAGCCAAATAGTCTAGTACCATCCTGATACATTTCTATCTTGTGATTAATATCAAGACGAATTACGACATCAGGTACCATCCTTTGAAGACAAGCATGGAGCTTTTCCATCACCTCACCATCAAAAGAAAAGTTGCATTTGTAGGAAAATGCAGGGTTGAGGAAAATTGTTGTTGCATGAATGGGTCGATGGGCATCCTGGTCAATCGAGTATCAATCAAATCCCATAATAGCATATGTCTACGAAACACGTGGCTACCCTTTCCCACATAATAAGCCTCGATAGCTTCTTTGGCCTTATCCATGGCCTCATACAAATAGCCCATTGTTGTCTTATCGCTATCAACCAACCTCAGAACCTTTACCTAGGTTTACTCACTCAGCACACCTCTGCCACTCCTTCCTAGAAGGAGTCATTGTACACCAATCTAGCAATGGATTTCCCATCCTCTCTCCTACTATATGTAGAATCTCGCAACTCATAACAAACAAACATTTGCTTTAACTCAAACTGACATCGAAGCAAAGACCGAAGAGTAATGAAGTTGGTGACAAAACGAGTGATTGTAGGACGTCGCAACTCCCTATTTTTGATGTGTCTCCTCATGAGGCTAAGAACAAAAGTATGGTTATATATGAACTTGGGGACACTCCTAGCATGATCAATCACATCCTTGATGAAGGAGGTTTTCCCCATATCCTCGAGCATCAAATCAATACAATGTGCAACACATGGAATCCAAAACAATGAATGATGCCTCTCCATAAGCAACCTACCAGCAGCCACATAATTAGCTATATTATATGTTATGATTTGCACCAAATTATGCATGCCAATCTCCTGGATGAATGCATCCATCAACTCACGCAACAATGATGCATCTTTCACATGTGTTGTTGCATCTATTGATTTGATAAACATGGTACCTCTAGGAAAATGTACGAAGAAATTGATAAGGGAGATATCCTTCCTATATGTCCAGCCATCAAACATCACTATGCATCCAGAGATCTCCCATGATTGCTTAAATTCTGGAAATCTAGAGTTGATGTTCTTCTTTTCTTCCTAAAGAATTGGCCCCCGCAACTCCTCAAAGGTAGGGATTTTATACCCTGGGCCAACAACAACAATGGCATCACACATCAGTTGCCAAAATGGATTGTTCTTGGTGATGTTGAGAGGTATGTCACTCCAGAAAAGACACCTCCCCACATCCATGTCTGCTTCTTTCTTCTCCTTTTTCTTCAACATTGACCTGATGGAAGGTTGTGCCCCAGGGGTCGTTCATGGAACAAAAAAAGGTGCAAACCTCTCGGTACCTGAATCTGTGGAGCCCCTCCCACTACACTATCCCTCTGGGGTAGATGTCGTTGAACTTCTAACTAAAATTTTGACCTTCCTTTTGATTGCTTCATATTTCTTTTTATCCTTTTCTTCAAGTGAATCAAATGCAATTCTCATAATCTCCGGATTTGTTTTAAGACAAACTTCAACATCATGCCCGGGGATTTTAGCTAAATGATATTTCAACCTGCAAATCCCTCTTGAAATTTTCACCCCACGGAGTTTGCAACTCAATCATTGTCGGTTTGTCCAATCTTCAGGGATCCTATACACCCAAAATGGATCCAAAGGATTCGGCATATTTTTTGATGAAATTGACAGCTTCAAAATTCAACTCTAAGGCACAAAAAATCAAGAAAATGATATTAAACCCCACTAGAAAAAAATAGCAACCCATTGGTAAAAAAAATCATACCTCTAGATTAGATTATTAGCAATGAAAAATGACAATATGAGGGTGGAGAAAAAATTAACAGCAAGGCTCAAGCTTCTTGTCCCATAAAAAAAGCATTACATTGTTTTATGGGCTTGAAAATAATGGCAAAATGACCAAAAAAAAAAAAACGTAGGCAAGCAAAGAAGCAAACAAACTTGCAAAAATCTATGGAAAAAAGCATTAACATAGAGGGATTTAGATACATACCTATAAATGGAAGATTCAACACCGGTTGGAAAATGAAATTGAACCCTTGCTCAACTTAGAAATCCTTGATGGTGATGATGATGGTTGTTTAGTTGCCTCCACAATGATTGAGAAATATCATAAACCCTTTTCATTCTTTCTCCACAAGCAAACAAGTCAAATGAGCAATTGAAAAAGGGAAAAATGGCTTTATCCCAGTGGGTTGCCTGCGTCCCACAATTTTTATGGTCGTGTCGTGATTTTATGAAAAAGTCAGCGATTTTTTGAATAAGTAGCGAATTTTTCAAAACAGAAAAAATCACGATTTTTAAGAGGTGATTTTTCTAAGACTTTTTCAACACTGCTCCCAGGGCCTATCTGGAGTAGGCAAAGGGGTGTATAGCCCATGTTTCTTGATGGTGGTCTTGGCAATGGCGCAAGCGATGCAAGATCGGATGTACGTGTGAACATCTTGTCGAAGCTTCGGCCGATAAAAATGCTTCTACAGTACTACCATTGTCTTTTCTACACCAAAATGTCTCGTTGCCCCACTATAATGAGCTTCCCAGATCAGATTTGCATGCTCTCTTGAAGGAACACAAAGATGGATCAGATGGCATAGTAATCCATCCTGGAGATAAAAGTTGGGAATTGTTTTGCCTACACTCAATGTCTGATAGGCAGTAGCAAATTCAGAGTCAGTATTGTATAATTGTGCCCATCCAAATGTCTCATGTCCACAGCAGTTAAGAACTATGGTTAACTTTTCCACCAGGGGTCAACTGAGGCAATCTGGGACATGGTTGGTGTTACCCTTCTTGTACTTGATATTCAAGTGGAATTGTTGTAGGTACATGGACCACTTCTGATGGCGGTCATTTTGTAACTTTCTTTGTGTCTACATGAATTGCAGAGGCATGTGATCAGTGTAGATGATTGTTTCATTCCCCAGAATGTAATGCTTCCACTGTCGACATGCCTACACAATAGAGTATGTCTTTTTTTCATAGGTGGGGTATCTTTGAAAAGCGTCAGATAGAGTTTCACTATGATAGGCTACCGGATGCCCATGTTGAGTGAGGACTGGACCGATAGCATAATCTGAAGCATCTGTCTCAATCTCAAATGGTCGTTGCAAGTCTCACAGAATGAAGACTGGTGCTAAGCAGAAGCGGGATTTTAGATCCTTGAAAGATTTCTATTGGGGAGTGAACCACACAAACTTGACCTTCGCACCACTCTTGGTCACCTAGCTTAGGGCCCAAGCAATATGAGAGAACCCCAACACAAACCACCAGTAGAAGTTAGCAAGGCCCAAGAAGCTACGGAGCTCGATCATTGTTTTCGGGGCCGGCCAATCATGGATGACTTGGATCTTGGCTAGATCCACATGTACACCCTGCTCATCTACAATGTATCCCAAATATTGGATTATCTGCATGCCGAATGAACACTTCTCCAAATTGGAATATAACTTGTGTTGTTGCAGGGTGCCCAATACCTGTTGAATATGCGCCAAATGTTCCTCCCAAGTTTGGATGAAGATGAGGATGTCATCCAAATATACAACCACAAAGGAGTTTGTGAATGGTCGTAATATATCATCTATCATCCACATGAATGTGGTCGAGGCATTAGTCAAGACAAAAGGCATGACCAAACACTCAAAGATACCTTCTTTGGACTTGAAGGTTGTCTTCCACACAAAAATTTGCTCAATCGACACCTGGTGGTAACATGACTTCAAATCAATCTTACTAAAAAATTTGGCTCCCTTGAGTTGATCGAGAAGATTATCAATTCGGGGAATTGGGTACCGGTTCTTGACTATGATCTTGCTCAAGGATCTGTAATCAATACAAAGCCGCCATATCTCATCCTTCTTCTGTAATAGAACAATTGGGTTCTCGCAAGGTGAGGAGATTGCTCTGATGTGGCCCTTCAGAATTATCTCTTGGATCTGGCGTTTGATTTCTTCATTCTCCATAAGAGAACGTCTGTATACAGGTTCGTTAGGCAGAGGAGCATCAGGTGTCAGATCAATTGAGTGCTTTACCTGACAGTGCACAGGCACCCTAGTAAGTGACGCGAATATGTCTTTGTACTCCTTGACTATTCCATCCACCTGTTGTTGCTGGGCAAAGAGACCCCGTGCAGAGGTTTTGGCGGTTGCAGTGACCTTCCATTCACCTTCTGATCGAACCATATAGAGGACAAATCTCTCATTCTGAGAAACCACATTTCTCCATTGCTTCCCAGAGATCAAAGAGACCGCAATATTTGGGACTGCCTCCGGTACCCTGTAGAGTTGATCTCCCAAAGTAATAATGACACTACGGGCCTAGATTCATAAACAGCATGACACTTCCACATATATGGTTGTCCTAGCAAAACATCACAAACTTCAAGTGGGGCAACATCACACAATACCTCGTCTTTGAAGGGTTTGATGTTGTAGTGCAGGCGACATTGTTGGTTGGCGCAGATGTCTCGTCCCTGGTTGATCCAAGAGATGATTCTAAAGGGCCACATAAGACCAAGCTCTTGCACCTTTAAATATGCCCAAAAAACATAGTTTAGGGCCTCAAAACGGCACCGAAAGTTTAGGACCCGAAAAACTAGAAAAAAATGGTCAAAATGGAAATTGGTCTTTGAGCTAGTGGAATAGGTGGGTGGCCACCAATATCCACCTGGATCATCCATTGCCCAAATGAAAATACATTGGTCCCGGATCTCCTATACTATTTGTGGAAAACTCTCAACCTACAACAATTGTGACCTACAACTAGTTGGCTTTGTTATCGCACAGTGTGTAGTTGGAGTAAAAGATGGATAGAAGAAGGGAAAACTGGCAAAACTGAGACTATCCTACCACTGTCACCTCAATAGGATAGTTCTTTTTGTTTAGGGTGGTAGGCCCAAGGGAGATGTCCCCGGTGACCTGGGGTTTGAGAAGGCAAAGGCTTAAAAGGCTAAGTTAAGTTTTCCCTCTCACAAGTCACCACCGATCATAAAGTCCGGCTTAACAACCAATAAAGATAAAAGATAACCGGAAGTACAAATGATAACCAAGAGTGTACCTGCTCAAGACAAAGCAACAAGAAAACTATACATGTGCAAGATCACTTGCTTGGTTAGTACTTCATATAATCAAGTACTTTATGAGATAAATCAATTGACCAATAAGTGATGAAGCAAATCAACGATGTACAATAGAAATGATTACAATATATCACTTCACAATAAATGCTAAAGAAGCTTCACAATGATCAATGGCAATTTATCATGAATGTAACAATATCAATACTAGAAGCAACGCTTTAGCCAATCTTTCAATTACTTCAAAGACACAATAAATGATGCATGGATATGGTTATAGCACAGGTAGATGACGCTGAGATTCTATCAAAACATTATCCCTTATGCATGTTTCTTGCAAATGTAACATCTCGTCATCACCTAGTGCAATATTGTGCTTGTGGCTGCTAGAAATACTTTGGTTTCCCTTTCCCTTAGTCCATGTTATTTCAGTTATATTATCTTCTTTTGTCAATGGAAGAGTGGACCAAACTTGGAATAAGCACGGATCCACAGAGTTATAGTCACTAGGTCCATGATCATTTGTTAGCAAGGAAAAGGGTGTTTGCTCCTTTTTTTCAAAATAATCAGTTTGTAACAGTGTGGAAGCTCCTTCGAACGATAGTTGGTCATCTGGGGTTTGCTTTGTCAGAGAAGTAATTTCCAATATTTCAAGATGCCTTAAATTTTTCAAGACGACATGAACCATCCAAGGATCTAAGTATGGCTACTCATGAGAAATCTAATTTTTTAGATTCCATATTCACCTGGATCACGCCAAGTCAAACCCAAGAGAATCAAGACATGAGGGAGCCTAGGATTGAATACCTTGGCCAAACAAATGAGGACTCAAGAATGAATTTTGAAGAGCCCCAGGTGCATACTAGCAATCAACCCCAATGTTTCCCAAAACTTGGCAATAATAGCACCAACTTGAACACTAGTATGGCCTGTATCTTGCAAAAGGTTAAAAGGATTCGTGAAATGTTGGAAATTCCTTCTCTGACAAAGCAAACCCCAGATGACCAACTATCATTCTAAGGAGCTTCCACACTGTTACAAACTGATTATTTTGAGCAAAATGAGAAAACACCATTTTCCTCGCTAACAAATGATCATGGACCTAGTAACTATAACTCTGTAGATCGATGCTTATTCCAAGGTTGGCCCACTCTTCCATTGACAGAAGAAGATAATATTACTGAAATAACATGGACTAAGGGAAAGGGTGACCAAAGTATTTCTAGCAGCCACGATAATAGTATTGCACTAGGTGATGACGAGATGTTACATTTGCAAGAAACATGCATAAGGGATAGTGCTTTGATAGAATCTCACCCCATCGTT
>JZKD02S1933120.1:10282-22550 GCA_000966675.3 Picea glauca
TCAATGCAAATGAAAAATGTCCTTTCGAACCACCAAGCAAGTGAGAAACACAAAGCACTTGACTCTCTACCAATCACTAGTTCTCAGTCAATCAGACACATTCAACTCCAGAAGTTAGAGAGAAATAAAATGCCAAACAAAGCCAAGAAACGAAAGTCAAGCTACCAAGGGCAAGAAAGACCTAGAAACCCTAAATTTGATCCAGCAAGCAAACTAAGGCAAGAGATGTATAAATCAATGATGCAATAAGCCAAAAAGACACAATTCAACTGTTATGAGCAATTGAAAAAGTCAAAAATCAATTTCCAAAATTTTCAAAAATCTGCTCGCAGGCCAGCAGTGTTATACAGTGCGAGAAGATAGTGTTCTCGTAGGCCACTATGGAGCAAGATGCGAGGGGTTCGCACTGGACCCTATATGCAGGGTGAGAACTTAACTGGTTCTCGTAGTCTATCAATGCACACAATGCGAGAACTCCTAAAGATAATGAAAAATTTGAAAATGCAAGCAAAATTCAAGTTGGCTTATAGACCCAGAAGGTTTCTCAGGATATCCTGAGGACTCAGACACTGACAAAAAAGGAGAAAATTGCAAACCGAGCAAATGGCCACAGAAAATTCAAAAACCATAAAGAAAAAGGGAATAGATCCCCAGTGGAGTCACCAATTTTGTTTCAGGATAAATCCATGAGTGCAGACACAAACTGATCTCCCTAGATCCTCCTGGATCTAGAACAAAACATGACAGAATAATACACTTTCCCTAGATCTAGACTATTGAATGAACTAAGAGACTAGGATCATGGACATACCTTATGAATGCTTTCCTTATGTCTCTGTTGTTCCAAGCTTTGCTCCAATTCTCTTGCACCGTTCAGATCACAATAGTACAAACCAATCGAAGTAAAGGAAGATTAATATATTCAATAACTAGTCTATACATATGATCAAGGAGTTATGTAATAAAGTGACATCATCTTTATGGGAAAGGTACATATTACTGTATCGAATTAATTGAAAGTGAAACTTACAACCTGATCCTTGATGTCGTAGGTCTCCTTTCGATGGCTCCTAGATATTACACACACACTTGCTCATGCATGAAGAAAATCAACCACTTGTGATGACCTTGCTGTTGTCTCTAGCTGTTGTAGCATCAGTCCTCCATACAGTCTTGCACTAATTCTCCAATCAATCTCTTGCTATCTTGTTGCTTATTCTTCTTCTTAACCCTTTCCATGAGCAATCTCTTCAATATATAGGAGAAGATAGATTAGTTACTTGGATAGGAAATGATCCCAAGATATCTGGAATCCAACACCTGAATAACCATTCGAAGCCAAATCATGTTTCTAGAAGATTCCCTTCTAGAAGATTCAAGATTTTATCTGTTCCCTTCCTTTGGAACATGTTCGCACCCTAGCTATTAGTTACAGTGCGAACCCTTCACACCCTAGCTTAATGCAGCCTGCGAGAATCAGGCATTCTCGCAGGCAAGTATATAGGTAGCCTGCGAACATCCTTTAAAAGCATGATTTCTGGAAGAAGACAAATGTAACTTTTCTCAGGAAAGTGTCCTTAGTGAAGAGCTTGATTTTATATCATCATAACATTATCACAACATCATCACGATGACCAAAATTTTGGATAACACCGAAAGAGCCCAGACATGGGTTTTTGGACGCTCTGAAGCCATTGGAGTAGTAGGTTTGTCAGTTTGAGCATTGTAAGACATGTTTTTGAGCACTCTGAGCAATTAATAATAATGATTCATTGGAAGCTGGACCAGGAGATGTAGCCCATGAGAGGGGTGAACTCCTTTATCAAATTTTTGTGTTCATGTGCTTATGTTCATTAATTATGCTGCTGTCTATGTGTATTTTGCATGAGTAATTTCTTAATCTATGTGTTGCAAACTGATCCATTTGCTTTAAACACATAACATTTACATTGCAAATAATTTCAAGTATTTCAAGTCTTCTTCAATTTTTAGATCATGTAGCCACTGTCCAACAACCAACGATCCTTAGGTTGTTCTTCAGTCTTGTGGCATGAGAGAAACATACCATATGAGGTTTCTCTTTCATCATGTGAGATATGTACTCTGCCTGAGAGATGATCTGATTGCTTCTTCTTGCATTCAGATTCATAGTTCCCATACTTTTTGCAGTAATAACATTGTATGCTGGATTTGTCATTTGATCTTCTCCCTCTGCCTTTTTGAGGATGGAAATTATGATTCTAGTTTTGTTGTCTGTGACCTTGGAAATTTTGATTCAGATTCTGTTGTCTGTGGCCTTCACTTGAGTGGTGGTTACTTGGATTTCTCCCCCTGCCTCGGTGACCTCTGCCTCTCCCTATGCTGAAGGAGAATTGAGTCTTGAAGGTGTTGGTTGTTGACTCATCGGCTCTATGAAGTCTAGTCTCATGTGTCAATAGAGAACCCATTAATTCATTTGTTGAAAAATTTGACAGATCCTTGGATTNGTCCAACAACCAACGATCCTTAGGTTGTTCTTCAGTCTTGTGGCATGAGAGAAACATACCATATGAGGTTTCTCTTTCATCATGTGAGATATGTACTCTGCCTGAGAGATGATCTACTTACTTCTTCCTGCATTCAGATTCATAGTTCCCATACTTTTTGTAGTAATAACATTGTATGCTGGATTTGTCATTTGATCTTCTCCCTCTGCCTTTTTGAGGATGGAAATTATGATTCTAGTTTTTTTGTCTGTGACCTTGGAAATTTTGATTCAGATTCTGTTGTCTGTGGCCTTCACTTGAGTGGTGGTTACTTGGATTGCTCCCCCTGCCTCGGTGACCTTTGCCTCTCCCTATGCTGAAGGATAATTGAGTCTTGAAGGTGTTGGTTGTTGACTCATCGGCTCTATGAAGTCTAGTCTCATGTGTCAATAGAGAACCCATTAATTCATTTGTTGAAAAATTTGACAGATCCTTGGATTCAAGGATGGCTATAACAACCATTTCAAATTTCTTTGGTAGACTTTTGAGAAAATTCTCAACAATTCGTTGATCAGGGATGGCTTCACCAATCAATCTGATCTGGTATATGATTGCCATGACTCTAGTCATAAACTGAAAAATGTTTTCAGACTCCGTCATTTTTAACGTCTCAAAATGTGTCCTCAAGGTCTACAGTTTGACTGTTTTGACTCTGTCATTGCCTTGGTAAGCTGATTTAAGAATGTCCCAGGACTATTTTGAAGTAACAACGCCTGTGATTTTTGAGAAAATCAAGTCATCCATGGAATTTTGAATCCAGAATTTGGCTTTATTCTCTTTGGTCCTTTGTGTTTCCTGAGCAGTTCTTTGTTGGTTGGTCATGGCAACAAGGTCTGTTGGATTTGGTTCCATGTATCCAAGATCCACTGGATCCCATCACTCTTGTGCTTGCAAGAAGGATCTCATTCAAAGAGACCAAAACTCATAATTCTTTCCAAGAAGAATTAGTCCTTGAGTTGGTCCTAAATTTCTCAAGGTGGCTATCTTTGAAGAAAAAAAAATTGACAACAAAGAATTGTTTAAAGATTTGCGTTCTTACTAGTTTTATGCGCGTAAAACTAGGTCGGCGAAATTCTCTCAATGACTTCGGACCCAAAAACATGAGGTAGACCACTTCTTTAGCTTCGAACTGCTAGATTTGACTATCTGAGTGCGAGATCTACGGATTTAGAGCTCTAATCTCTATTCTTTAGAAACTGTAGTCCCTCTAATGGCGGAATCGGGCTATCTGAATTTACTCGAGAGCTAAAAGAAATTTTCAATTCAACTTCTCATGTGACCAGGGGATGAGAACCAAGCACTTCAATGAAAGATGCATTGCAATTTCGTGTGTCCAGACTTTGCGAGTGAGCCAACCCTGACTCCACGACTCTCGAAATGCCAAAATTTTGGAGCTCCCAATTTGATGGTCCTGATTCTTACATGATCTAACGTCTTAGATCACGTCGGGTTTTCATGTATCGCGAGGTCGAAAGACTTGCCACATTTGTTCTCCCGATCCCCAAAATGACGAAACTCTTCATAGACAATCAACGGTCCACGCTTTCTCCTCAATCGATGGTTACGATCAAGTCGTGAACTTGGGTTTTGCAAATTCTCAGAATTCCTACCTATGATTTCTCAATTTCTGAAATAGAGATGGGACTAGATCGACGATCCAGATCCTCCCCTTGATCAACAACTGTGATCAAATCAGGGTTTCACGTTTCGCAACTTTGGAGTTTGGCTCACCTCTTCTCTTCTGAGTTCCAAAACTCTGACGAGACCAGATCAAAGGCTCATGGTATCCCATGATCCAACGGCTCAGATCAAAACGGAATTTCATGTTTTGCGAGTTCTCACGACTCAATCTTTGACTTCTCTGAGTCATGAGTCAACAAAATGTTGATCTCTAGCCGCATGTCCTCTTTGACACTGTACGATCTTGATGATTTCAAAACTTCGTAGGTCTGATTCTCCTGTACACTTTCAAAGCTTTAATGTTAATGCACTTTCCCTTGATCAAGTAGTTATTGTTGCTCTCACCTTGATCAGACAAATGAAACACGCTCTCTTTTTCTGCGTGCTCCTCGTCCTTTCTAATCTTGATTAATGGCTCAAATCTATTCGTAGGGCCGATCTTATGGGTTTTGAGCTTGTCTTTTGCTGTATGAATGAAGAATTTCTTCTGAAGAAGAAATTTCGTGAATCTTTCATGAATTTTTTAAAAGGTTCATGGATCTTTAATGTGTACCCTTCGATTATCCTTCCGTGTGTCTGCCTTCACGTGTTGTGATGTTTCCAGTGATATTTTTTAGCAGACTAATGTCTCCACACTCCTTTAGTAGACTACGGACTTTTCTTCAAGATTCTTTAAACGTTGCATCCTTTTGCAGCTGCTCTGCTTCTTCGCACTTGCTGTCCGCAACGATCTTTTGAGCGTATCATAGACTGCGTCTTGTTTTCCAATCACTGTGAAGAATCTTACGTTCGTGTGCTCTCGTAGACAGTGTAAGTTATGCGCTTCTTAGGATCGAGCTGCTCTCCAGACTATGTGATGAGGCTTACGTATGAAGCTCTGATACCATGACAAAATGAGAAGCAAAGAATAGAGCAAACGAGCAGAGTGAAAATAGTATTCAGTATATTGAAAACTAAATAGGCTCAAGCAAATCAAGAACATCAAGAAACAATTATACAATTGGCCAGGACCACTGGCAGTGTACAGTTAGACTGTTGAGGTTACATATATATTTAACAGGGTGAAGGGATGTCATTTTTTTTATTTCTTTGACTTTTGATCTCTAGGGATTTTTTTTTGGCACTCGTGAATTTTTTTAAGATAGTAAGTCACCAAGTAAGAATTCACTGAATAGACCACCATTGAKATTATGATGTGAATAGGTCACTATCRAGATTATGATGTGAAGGYCACCATTTGTTTTTACCGTGCATGCTTAATCTTCATTTAATGAGCCATTCCCGGTCCCTTATGTTTTCCGGTCCCTTAAACTATCTTTCAATAGTTACATACAGACCGACTTAAACTTTACTGGAGATGCATATTCCGTATCTTGGTAGATTTTGTACCGAATATTTTTTTAGATAGCCGAGAATTGAAATTCATGCAAATCGTGTGAAATTCTTGTACCAGCATAAATTTCCGTATATTATAATGTTATATTTCAATAATTGTGGATATCCATATTTCACTTACCTTCAAAATTCATGTCTCATGAAGCGTTAATGCCTATGTTGTAATATTTCAATCCTTNTGCTCTGCTTCTTCGCACTTGTTGTCTGCAACGATCTTTTGAGCGTATCACATACTGCGTCTTGTTTTCCAATCACTGTGAAGAATCTTGCGTCCATGTGCTCTCGTAGACAGTGTAAGTTCTACGCTTCTTAGGACCGGGCTGCTCTCCAGACTATGTGATGAGGCTTACGTCTGAAGCTCTGATACCATGACAAAATGAGAAGCAAAGAATAGAGCAAAAGAGCAGAGCGAAAATAGTATTCAGTATATTGAGAGCTAAATAGGCTCAAGCAAATCAAGAACATCAAGAAACAATTATACAGCTAGCCAGGACAACTAGTAGTGTACAGTCAAACTATTGAGGTTACTTATATATGTAACACGGTGAAGAGATGTCATTTTTTTTATTTCTTCGACTTTTAATCTCTGGGGATTTTTTTTGGCACTCGTGAATTTTTTGAAGATAGTAAATCACCAAGTAAGAATTCACTGAATAGACCACCATCGAGATTATGATGTGAATAGGTCACTATCGAGATTATGATGTGAAGGCCACTGTTTGTTTTTACCGTGCATGCTTAATCTTCATTTAATGAGCCATTCCCGGTCCGTTGTGTTTTCCGGTCCCTTAAACTATCTTTCAATAGTTACATAGAGAACGACTTAAACTTTACTGGAGATGCATGTTCCATATCTTGGTAGATTTTGTACCGAATTTTTTTTAGATAGCCGAGAATTGAAATTCATGCAAATCATGTGAAATTCTTGTACTAGCATAAATTTCTGTATATTATAATGTTATATTTCAATAACTGTGGATATCCATATTTCACTTACCTTCAAAATTCATGTCTCATGAAGCATTAATGCCTATGTTGTAATATTTCAATCCTTCGTCACAAAGAASAATGTCAAACGCTTATTGTGATGTAGAGAAATTGTTTCTTAGAACATTTTCTTTATGACTAATGTGAATTGATTATAGTACTTCAACAATCTCCATTCTATGTCATATATTAATATGTATACAAATAATAGAATTTTTTTTAATAAGGTGGGAAAATATCCTTGTTTGTTATAAGAATTACTTATGTGATTTATGAGAATTGAATGTGAAGACTTAAATAAAAGGAGAAGGTATATTATTATTATTTTTTTGACCATGGGAACAACAACCTCCCAAGAGTATATCCAACAGCCCGCAAGCTAGATATACCAATAACTTGTGACTCAGCAGGGGCCGAGAGGTCCCGAGGCCCACCGAAGTGAACCTCTATCCCAAGGGTCGTCTACCCTTCCAGCCTTGTCACAATGGGCCAATATGAGCATCCCTACCCCCCGCCAGTTTTGAACTTGTGACCTCCCCATTACTAACATGAATGAGATTAGAGCCTAGGTTAGTACCTAAAAATCACTTATATATATATAAAAACATAAGATATGTAATCTAATTATGCGTGAGGCCTTTTATTTAATTGATAATTTATTGTAAAGAATTAGTATAGTATCCATTATTTGTGATATTTTTACGTTCATTCAAAATACTATGTTATCTTGTCATATATACTTCTTGTTCATTTCTCTATACTTAATTTTTAAGTGATGTTGAATTAGTAATAAAGTACGACTTTAAGGAATGGTTAGTATCTTTGTTAATATTTTCACATCTATACTATAGCTATTTATGTTGATTCGTATCAAAATATGACTTGAAGGATAATGATAGATTAGAGATATAAATTATTAGTGAACACCTTATTGAAATTGACATAACAAATTGTGGGTTTTTACAATNAATTTTTTTTAATAAGGTGGGAAAATATCCTTGTTTGTTATAATAATTACTTATGTGATTTATGAGAATTGAATGTGAAGACTTAAATAAAAGAAGGAGAAGGTATATTATTATTTTTTTTTTGACCATGGGAACAACAACCTCCCAAGAGTATATCCAACAGCCCGCAAGCTAAATATACCAATAACTTGCGACTCAGCAGGGGTCGAGAGGTCCCGAGGCCCACCGAAGTGAACCTTTATCCCAGGGTTCGTCTACCCTTCCAGCCTTGTCACAACGGGCCAATATGAGCATCCCTACCCCCCGCCAGTTTTGAACTTGTGACCTCCCCATTACTAACATGAATGAGATTAGAGCCTAAGTTAGTACCTAAAAATCACTTATATATATATATAAACATAAGATATGTAATCTAATTATGTGTGAGGCCTTTTATTTAATTGATAATTTATTGTAAAGAATTAGTATAGTATCCATTATTTGTGATATTTTTACGTTCATTCAAAATACTATGTTATCTTGTCATATATACTTCTTGTTCATTTCTCTATACTTAATTTTTAAGTGATGTTGAATTAGTAATAAAGTACGACTTTAAGGAATGGTTAGTATCTTTGTTAATATTTTCACATMTATACTATAKYTATTTATGTTGATTCGTATCAAAATATGACTTGAAGGATAATGATAGATTAGAGATATAAATTATTAGTGWACACCTTATTGAAATTGACATAACAAATTGTGGGTTTTTACAATTTTCGATGAGGTTATTATGTGTATTGTTATGCTAGATCTAATACCATTTTATATGATATAKCTATTCACTATGAAATGATAAGGAAGAACRDATCTCTTTGTCTTACTAGGATTAAAGAGGAAAGACTGAAGAGGAATATKAATTTAGACCTTTGATTATTCTYCCTTGATAAGGTTGTGTCAGTAAAAGAAATGGTTGACATGTATTGGTTCAATTAAATAATATCCTTATTCACAATGGAATGTTATATGTTAAGTTACATCATGGATGATTACAATGGCGTATTATGATATTAGATATAATTTGGTAACAAATGGAAATAGAGGATTAAATAGTTCTTATGATTTGAATTGATTGAAGACTTCACGGATTTTGTATTAGTATAAGAGTCATTGGATGAATTTTATTTGTGTTATGTTAAGTACATTATCGTTGATTTATCCTTAGTTGAGGTTAGAGTCAATTATGGGAGTAGATACCTCCATGTTCCTCAAAACAGTCGCTAGTCCTGAGACCTTAAATGATCAAAATCGATCGAATTTATCCTAGACTTGAGCGTTGATTATGTGTCTTGGAGGTCTTAACCTTGCAAGTTAGGTGGGGCGGATAGATATCCTTCTTATCTTGATGTAATTTTTGATCTACTTTAATTGATTCCTTGTTGTATAATGATGTAGATGAGAATAGAAGGTGTAATTATTGATGTATGTTAATGTTGTGTATCCTTGTTCTAACTGATGTTTTAAAATAAATAAATAAATAAAAAATATGCCATGGTATTCACTTACATTGTTGTCATAACGGAGGGGTTGTTACATATGGTATCAGAGTGGGTTCAACCCTGCAACATTGGATTGTTACGCCTTCCACTATGTTAAATAAATGATTAAAATTATATCGCTAGTTAAATTTTGAAATTGTACATGCAGGTAACCATGGTTAGAATATGCAGGGGAAGTAGACGAGATGGTGCTGGAGGAAGAGGTGTGACACCTCCAATAGTATCCATGCTAGAAGGGTCTAACCCCCAGGGAGATGAGCATATTACTGAGCAGGAGCAAGTTGCTATGGGAGATGTGGTAGGTATGATGAGATCCTTCCAAAGGATTTCAGAGGCGTTGATCAACCGAATGGATTGAGATGAGGGTAGAGCATATGTGCCCAATGAGGGTTCACAGTGTGCTCCAGTTGGTAGTAGTATTATACACAAAGAACATGAGAAGGTGAAGTTTCCCGAGTTCATGGGTGCCATGGAGGACTCAGTTATCGAGGCATGGTTGGAGAATATGACGATGTGCTTCACACTTCGTTATTACACCTCCAACATGAAATTCTCAATGGAGGTCTTTTAGTTGAAGGGGAGTTCTCTTCTATGGTGGAAAGAGCTCCTACCTCAACTAAAAATGGTCGTTGAAGATGTGTCATGGGAGTTGTTCAAGGAATGGTTCTAAGAGAGGTACTTGTTTGAGGAATTCATTGAGCTCCAGCTAAATGATTTCAACGCCTTACGACAAGGTGGTCGTATGGTGCCAGAGTATGAGGCCAGATTCATGGAGCTACGTAGGTATGCCCCACATCTAAACACAAAGAATTTAAAGGTCAACAAGTTTTTGTTTAGCCTTAAATTCAACATTCGTGCGAAGGTGAGGATTTTAATGCCTCATATGTTGCACGATGCAGTTCAGAAGGCCCTCATAGCTAAGGAAGAGATGAACAATGAGGGTTAGGGTAGGAATTCTTCTAGACAGACTGGAAATACATCATCAAGAGTGCAACAACATAAAACACCATCTATATAGACTTCAGGGCATCACGATATGCCCAGAGGACCTATGTTCATGACACCTCGATGATAGACTCCTCGACAGAGGAATCCTTACATAGGACCATAGAGACAACAACAACGTCGCCTGCAAAAACAACAATAGTTTAGGCTTTTTCAATAGAATAGACCAGGATCATAGATTGTTAGGTCAACAACTTCTACTTCATGGACTGGGAGCACTAGACTGAAGACTAGATGTTGGACATGTGGAGAGCCACATTACTAGCGGGATTGTCTGATTGAGAAGGCCAGAGCGGTCAGATCATCAGGACCAACTACAGTTGGATATTTGGGCAAGGCCTACATGATACATGCAACGATGAATAATCGCCAGGTCGAGCACCAGTCCACTGTGCTCAAAATGTCAGGTACAATCATCGACCAAACGTTTAGAATTTTGATATATCCAGGTTCTACTGAGAGCTTTATATCTAGTGAAACTCTAAAGAGAATTAAGGTAAAGGTACTCGAGAAGGATGAGTTCAGATATGTAGAAATGGCATTGGGGGTGAAACATAAGTTTGGAGGAAAGGTTATAGACTATAGCATTAGATTGGGAGATTTTGTAACAAAGGCGAACGTATATGTCATGATATTAGGATCTTATGACATATTGATTGGTATGGATTCGTTGGAAATGCATGATGCGATACTTAACTGTAATATGAAACAGTTAAGTTTGACACATGATTTGGGACATAGTAGAGTGATTGAAGGAAGGAACCATGGGGTGTCCTTGATATTTATTTCTTCCCTACAGCTACAAAAGTGTATGCACAAGGGGTGAAATATTTATGCAATATTAGCGCTAAACGAAAGGGGCAAGGAAGAAGGATTATAAAACCTTTCTGTAGTGCAAGAGTTTGCAGAAGTGTTTCCAGAAGAGTTACCAAGTTTACCACCCAAAAGATATTTGGAGTTTATAATAGACTTGAAACCTAGAACTGAACCTATAGCGAGAAGTCCTTATCGAATGTCAACACCTAAATTACAGGAGTTGAAAATGCAATTGAAGGAATTGTTAGACTTGGGGATTATACGTCCAAGTGTCTCTCCTTGGGGTGTTCTAGTTATTTTCATTATAAATAAGGATGGTTCATGGAGGCTTTGTATTGACTACTATCAATTGAAAAAAGCTACGATAAAAAACTATTATTGGTTGCCAAGGATAGATGATTTGTTTGATTAGATGAAGGGAGTGACGGTGTTTTTGAAGATTGATTTGAGGTCAAGATATCACCAATTACGGATTAAATAAGAATATATCCCTAAGACCACATTTAAGATGAGATTTAGACACTATGATTTTACAGTTTTACCATTCGGACTGACGAACACCCCAGGGGTATTCAAGAGTTTGATGAATGGGGTGTTCCATGAATACTTGGACAAGTTTGTTCAAGTATTTATTGATGACATAATAATTTATTATCGGATGAAATAAGAACATGACAAAGAAATAATTTTGGTCCTACAGTGTCTATGAGAAAACAAATTGTACGGGAAACTATCGAAATGTTATTTTTACCAATCGAAGATTCATTACTTGGGGCATATCATATCTGGTGAAGGTATCACTTTGGATCCAACGAAAGTAGAGGATTTTATGGAATGGTCAGATATGAAAAGCGTACAATAAGTACTCAACTTTGTGGGTTTAGCAGGATATTACCGACAGTTCGTCAAAGGTTTTTTGAAGATAGCAAATTTGATCATGAAATTGTAAAAGAAAAACAAGAAGTTCGTTTGGACAGAGAAATGCGCGGAAGAATTTCAAAAGCTTAAAGAGTTGTTGAAAACAACAACAATACTGAAAGTCCCCGACATGGACAAGAAATTCTTGGTATGCACAGATGCATCCAAGGACGGTTTAGGAGGAGTTTTGATGCAAGACGGTCGAGTAATCGCTTACATTTCAAGGAAATTGAGAAGGCATGAAGAGAACTACGCAACTCATGATTTGGAATTATTAGCAATTTTATATGCCTTGAGATTTTGGAGACATTATCTGATTGGATGAAAATTTGAATTAAAGACAGATCATTGGGGATTGCAGCATATATTTACGCAGAGTGACTTGAACACACGACAGAGGCGTTGGTCAGAATTACTTAGTGAATATGACTTT
>JZKD02S1933120.1:58289-70152 GCA_000966675.3 Picea glauca
GGTTGCATCTCTGATATATTTCTGTTATATTACTGGATATACGCGATATCTCTGTGCATTTCTTTATTATATCTCCGCTCTCATTTCGTGCCGAAAATAATCCGGATCACTCATATTTTATTTTTTTCTATTTTAAAAATCCCCTTTATTAATTTCATGCACACATGTGCATTTTATCCAATCTTTAGATTTTATTCCCCTTTTTCCTAGATTTTGATTATTCTCCAATATTTTAACCTATGTCATAATTCATTTAGTCCTTTAATTAAATTTACACTTAGAATTAGGCTTAGACTTTTATTGGGATTTATATTTAATAATTTACATCTATAATTAATTATTTTATTTCAACAAGGTCTAATCATTTAAATGTTTTCTAGGCCACCTAGATTTATTGACTCATGTTTTTAATTACGCGACATGCCTTTCAGGACACACCTTCGTGCTCCAAGGGTACCACTCGCCTTTGACTGGTTTTGGAATTTGTTCCAATCCTTGGAGGCAACACTCCACTCGATCGACCTTGTGAGAGGCTAATGGATTCTAAGGAATAAGAAGTCTTCCTTATTGCACGCCCTTAGAATCTTCATGAGTGACTGTCTCATTCCACCCTCACAACTTCGTGGACCTCTCGAATTAGGTAATCGTTAACCTATAGTTCAGACCATGGAGGAAGTGCTAGTAGGATGTCACAAGGATGCTACCACACCTCTCCCTCAATGTCTAGTTTCTATGTGTGGCCCCTCTACTCCTTATGTGAGTCGGATCAACAAGCATCGTCAAGACAACATCTATTGATAAAAACTGTGTCAATAATCCATATACATAAATAATATTGTAATACAATCATATGTCACAAGTGTGTAAAATGAAATACTCAATAAAATTACAATTCACTCCCTGACTCAATCGAGAGTCCAAGCAAGTCCATTGATGCCATCAACATCCATAACCTGTCATGTGTCCTGCATACTCAGGAAAACTCTTCAATAGCATATGAAAATACATATACATCAAATAAGAATAAGTCATAACACATCATCATCATCGTGTATAATTCATAATCGAACAAAATCACAATGTACAATAATTGAATCACTTGCACGCAAGTGTCNCCACTCTTTCTCAATCTTGAAATCCCAACTCTCACAAGTAAAACACAGTCAATCCAAAATTTGGAAACATAACAGTACCATAAAAAGTGAGACCCATTTCCCTTCTACACCATTTCTTTTATAGAAATTTCCTTACTGGCACATGTCCTCATGCATAAATAATTAACTTTTTATATTAAATTAATTATGATTATTCATCCACACACTTGTCAGACTCTCCCCAAGTTGCACAAGTAATTACCATTTTTTATTTTTTTTTAAAAGCCAATTTCTTCACACTCCCCAATGCGTTCTTATTTTCTCTCTTAGTTACCCCTTTGTTCCCCAGATTCTCGTTTAATGAGCGCCTCTTAACTATATCTTAGTTAGAGTTGGAATATGAGTCTTTTTCTAGTTAGACTAGTGGTAGCTTGACTCTAGATACTATTCTATGTGTACACCTATTCTCTCATATTTTATTTCTTTCTATTTTAAAAATCCCCTTTATTAATTTCATGCACACATGTGCATTTTATCCAACCTTTAGATTTTATTCCCCTTTTTCCTAGATTTTGATTATTCTTCAATATTTTAACCTATGTCATAACTCATTTAGTCCTTTAATTAAATTTACACTTAGAATTAGGCTTAGACTTTTATTGGGATTTATATTTAATAATTTACATTTATAATTAATTATTTTATTTCAACAAGGTCTAATCATTTAAATGTTTTATAGGCCACCTAGATTTATTGACTCATGTTTTTAATTACGCGACATGCCTTTCAGGACACACCTTCGTGCTCCAAGGGTACCACTCGCCTTTGACTGGTTTTGGAATTTTTTCCAATCCTTGGAGGCAACACTCCACTCGATCGACCTTGTGAGAGACTAATGGATTCTAAGGAATAAGAAGTCTTCCTTATTGCACACCCTTAGAATCTTCATGAGTGACTGTCTCATTCCGACCTCACAACTTCGTGGACCTCTCGAATTAGGTAATCGTTAACCTATAGTTCAGACAATGGCGGAAGTGCTAGTAGGATGTCACAAGGATGCTACCACACCTCTCCCTCAATGTCTAGTTTCTATGTGTGGTGGTCCCTCTACTCCTTATGTGAGTCGGATCAACAAGCATCGTCAAGACAACATCTATTGATAAAAACTGTGTCAATAATCCATATACATAAATAATATTGTAATACAATCATATGTCACAAGTGTGTAAAATGAAATACTCAATAAAATTACAATTCACTCCCTGACTCAATCGAGAGTCCAAGCAAGTCCATTGATGCCATCAACATCCATAACCTGTCATGTGTCCTGCATACTCAGGAAAACTCTTCAATAGCATATGAAAATACATATACATCAAATAAGAATAAGTCATAACACATCATCATCATCGTGTATAATTCATAATCGAACAAAATCACAATGTACAATAATTGAATCACTTGCACGCAAGTGTCCTCAAAGAATAAGTCAATCAAAGTGTGCTCAGTAGAGCGAGATGTTACATACACCCCCTCTTGTTTTAAACTTCATCCTGAAGTTGTACAGTATATAAATTCAAGTAAACAAATGTATCTGAGATATATCTATATGTCTAATCTATCAAACAAGTAAGAAAATTGTTGACGCATCTCACATGTCTCCTCCTAGGTTGCCAAGTGTGGACTATAGTTGTCTCACTATACCTTGAAATAATCGACTATTCGACGTCATAGTTGTCAAATGTGATTGTTCAGAATGCGGATTGGATCCGCCATGAGAGCACCCTCATCCAACACCTGCAAAGAAATCATGTCAATAACATGTGAATGATCATTAATATAATGTGTCAAAACATATACATGAAATACATTATGCATACGCCTCAAAGAATTAGTCAAGGCTATTCGATAAGCGATGGGTCCCTTCTTTTCCACAATATCAAAAGGTCCCAAAAACCTAGGAGATATTTTAACACCACTTCCAAACTTGATCGAACTCTTGTACAGTTTTACTCACAAGAAAACTATGTCTCGAACTTCATAACTGCGGTCAATACGATGTGCATCAACATAACTCTTCTACTGATCTTGTGATTATTTAATCCTCTGTCTTATCGATTTCATCTATTCTTTGATTTCTTGAATCACTTCTGATCCTACCATGACCCTATCCTCAATTTGATCCCAACTCAACGACGTCTGGCACGATCACCCGTAAAGAAACTCAAACAGTGTCATCTTAATGGTACTTTGATAGTTGTTGTTGTATTCAAAATCTACTAGTGGAAATAAATATTCCCAATGTTTTTGTTGGTACATTACATACATACACAACATATCCTACAAATTATGGTTTGTTCTCTTTATTTGTCCTTCTGTCTCAAGGTGATACGTTGTACTGAAATTCAACTGCATTCCCAAAGCCTCTTGGAAATTGGTCCCAAATCATCATGTAAACAATGATCCTCGATCAAATATGATCCTTCTTGGTACTCCATGTAATCTCACAATATCACTGACAAATACTCTTTCTATGTCTGGTGCCTGATACGTCGTACATACTGGGATAAAGTGTGCAGTCTTCGTCAGAGTGTCTACTACCACGAAAATCGAATCATGCCTCTTTGTTGTCAGTGGAAATCCAATGATAAAGTCCATTGAAATGACCTCCCATTTCGATTCAAGAATAACGCGTGGTTGTAACAATCTTGTTGGATGTATATGTTTAGTCTTCACTTGCTGACATTATAGACATCTCTCCTTGTAACTAACTATGTCTACTTTCATTCCCTTCCAGAAGAATAAAGGCTTAAGGTCTTCCTTCATCTTCGTGACTCTCGAATGAGCCATGTACATTGCTTGATGAACTTCACTCAATATCAAACTTCTTAATTCACCGTTAGGTGGTACGTAAATTATTCCATTAAATCTCAACAATCCATTGTTGTCTAAAGACTAACCTTCGTACCTCAGTATAATCATGCTATCTTGTCCGACATTATTCTTAACTTCCTTATGCGAGTCATCNAATAAGTCAATCAAAGTGTGCTCAGTAGAGCGAGATGTTACATACACCCCCTCTTGTTTTAAACTTCATCCTGAAGTTGTACAGTATATAAATTCAAGTAAACAAATGTATCTGAGATATATCTATATGTCTAATCTATCAAACAAGTAAGAAAATTGTTGACGCATCTCACATGTCTCCTCCTAGGTTGCCAAGTGTGGACTATAGTTGTCTCACTATACCTTGAAATAATCGACTATTCGACGTCATAGTTGTCAAATGTGATTGTTCAGAATGCGGATTGGATCCGCCATGAGAGCACCCTCATCCGACACCTGCAAAGAAATCATGTCAATAACATGTGAATGATCATTAATATAATGTGTCAAAACATATACATGAAATACATTATGCATACGCCTCAAAGAATTAGTCAAGTCTAGTCGATAAGCAATGGGTCCCTTCTTTTCCAAAATATCAAAAGGTCCCAAAAACCTAGGAGAGATTTTAACACCACTTCCAAACTTGATTGAACTCTTGTACAATTTTACTCACAAGAAAATTGTCTCCAACTTCATAACTGCGGTCAATACGATGTGCATCAACATAACTCTTCTACTGATCTTGTGCTTATTTAATCCTCTATCTTATCGATTTCATCTATTCTTTGATTTCTTGAATCACTTCTGATCCTACCATGACCCTATCCTCAATTTGATCCCAACTCAACGACGTCTGGCACGGTCACCCATAAAGAAACTCAAACAATGTCATCTTAATGGTACTTTGATAGTTGTTGTTGTATTCAAAATCTACTAGTGGAAATAAATATTCCCAATGTTTTTGTTGGTACATTACATACATACACAACATATCCTACAAATTATGGTTTGTTCTCTTTATTTGTCCTTCTGTCTCAAGGTGATACGTTGTACTGAAATTCAACTGCATTCCCAAAGCCTCTTGGAAATTGGTCCCAAATCATCATGTAAACAATGATCCTCGATCAAATATGATCCTTCTTGGTACTCCATGTAATCTCACAATATCACTGACAAATACTCTTTCTATGTCTGGTGCCTGATACGTCGTACATACTGGGATAAAGTGTGCAGTCTTCGTCAGAGTGTCTACTACCACGAAAATCGAATCATGCCTCTTTGTTGTCAGTGGAAATCCAATGATAAAGTCCATTGAAATGACCTCCCATTTCGATTCAAGAATAACGCGTGGTTGTAACAATCTTGTTGGATGTATATGTTTAGTCTTCACTTGCTGACATTATAGACATCTCTCCTTGTAACTAACTATGTCTACTTTCATTCCCTTCCAGAAGAATAAAGGCTTAAGGTCTTCCTTCATCTTCGTGACTCTCGAATGAGCCATGTACATTGCTTGATGAACTTCACTCAATATCAAACTTCTTAATTCACCGTTAGGTGGTACGTAAATTATTCCATTAAATCTCAACAATCCATTGTTGTCTAAAGACTAACCTTCGTACCTCAGTATAATCATGCTATCTTGTCCGACATTATTCTTAACTTCCTTATGCGAGTCATCGTCTATCTGTAATTCTAGAATATTTTCTCAAATATTAGTCTTAAGAGGTATTACTGAGAACATGTGTGGTCTCTGAATCAACACATATTCCACTCTGTTCACCGTTCCTTTAATGTAAGTAAACTCAAAGTCATATTCACTAAGTAATTCTGACCAACGCCTCTGTCGTGTGTTCAAGTCACTCTGCGTAAATATATGCTGCAATCCCCAATGATCTGTCTTTAATTCAAATTTTCATCCAATCAGATAATGTCTCCAAAATCTCAAGGCATATAAAATTGCTAATAATTCCAAATCATGAGTTGCGTAGTTCTCTTCATGCCTTCTCAATTTCCTTGAAATGTAAGCGATTACTCGACCGTCTTGCATCAAAACTCCTCCTAAACCGTCCTTGGATGCATCTGTGCATACCAAGAATTTCTTGTCCATGTCGGGGACTTTCAGTATTGTTGTTGTTTTCAACAACTCTTTAAGCTTTTGAAATTCTTCCGCGCATTTCTCTGTCCAAACGAACTTCTTGTTTTTCTTTTACAATTTCATGATCAAATTTGCTATCTTCAAAAAACCTTTGACGAACTGTCGGTAATATCCTGCTAAACCCACAAAGTTGAGTACTTATTGTACGCTTTTCATATCTGACCATTCCATAAAATCCTCTACTTTCGTTGGATCCAAAGTGATACCTTCACCAGATATGATATGCCCCAAGTAATGAATCTTCGATTGGTAAAAATAACATTTCGATAGTTTCCCGTACAATTTGTTTTCTCATAGACACTGTAGGACCAAAATTATTTCTTTGTCATGTTCTTATTTCATCCGATAATAAATTATTATGTCATCAATAAATACTTGAACAAACTTGTCCAAGTATTCATGGAACACCCCATTCATCAAACTCTTGAATACCCCTGGGGTGTTCGTCAGTCCGAATGGTAAAACTGTAAAATCATAGTGTCTAAATCTCATCTTAAATGTGGTCTTAGGGATATATTCTTATTTAANTATTCTATGTGTACACCTATCCTCTCATATTTTATTTCTTTCTATTTTAAAAATCCCCTTTATTAATTTCATGCACACATGTGCATTTTATCCAATCTTTAGATTTTACTCCCCTTTTTCCTAGATTTTGATTATTCTCCAATACTTTAACCTATGTCATAATTCATTTAGTCATTTAATTAAATTTACACTTAGAATTAGGCTTAGACTTTTATTGGGATTTATATTTAATAATTTACATCTTTAATTAATTATTTTATTTCAACAAGGTCTAATCATTTAAATGTTTTCTAGGCCACCTAGATTTATTGACTCATGTTTTTAATTACGCGACATGCATTTCAGGACACACCTTCGTGCTCCAAGGGTGCCACTCGCCTTTGACTGGTTTTGGAATTTTTTCCAACCCTTGGAGGCAACACTCCACTCGATCGACCTTGTGAGAGACTAATGGATTTTAAGGAATAAGAAGTCTTCCTTATTGCACGCCCTTAGAATCTTCATGAGTGACTGTCTCATTCCGCCCTCACAACTTCGTGGACCTCTCGAATTAGGTAATCGTTAACCTATAGTTCATACCACGGCGGAAGTGCTAGTAGGATGTCACAAGGATGCTACCACACCTCTCCCTCAATGTCTAGTTTCTATGTGTGGCCCCTCTACTCCTTATGTGAGTTGGATCAACAAGCATTGTCAAGACAACATCTATTGATAAAAACTGTGTCAATAATCCATATACATAAATAATATTGTAATACAATCATATGTCACAAGTGTGTAAAATGAAATACTCAATAAAATTACAATTCACTCCCCGACTCAATCTAGAGTCCAAGCAAGTCCATTGATGCCATCAACATCCATAACCTGTCATGTGTCCTGCACACTCAGGAAAACTCATCAATAGCATATGAAAATACATATACATCAAATAAGAATAAGTCATAACACATCATCATCATCATGTATAATTCATAATCGAACGAAATCACAATGTACAATAATTGAATCACTTGCACGCAAGTGTCCTCAAAGAATAAGTCAATCAAAGTGTGCTCAGTAGAGCGAGATGTTACATACACCCCCTCTTGTTTTAAACTTCATCCTGAAGTTGTACAGTATATAAATTCAAGTAAACAAATGTATCCGACATATATCTATATGTCTAATCTATCAAACAAGTAAGAAAACTGTTGACGCATCTCATATGTCTCCTCCTAGGTTGCCAAGTGTGGACTATAGTTGTCTCACTATACTTTGAAATAATCGACTATTCGACGTCATAGTTTTCAAATGTGATTGTTCAGAATGGGGATTGGATCCGCCATGAGAGCACCCTCATCCGACACCTACAAAGAAATCATGTCAATAACATGTGAATGATCATTAATATAATGTGTCAAAACATATACATGAAATACATTATGCATACGCCTCAAAGAATTAGTCAAGGCTAGTCGATAAGCAATGGGTCCCTTCTTTTCCACAATATCAAAAGGTAACAAAAACCTAGGAGAGATTTTAGCACCACTTCCAAACTTGATCGAACTCTTGTGCAGTTTTACTCACAAGAAAACTATGTCCCCAACTTCATAACTGCGGTCAACACGATGCGCATCAACATAACTCTTCTATTGATCTTGCACTTATTTAATCCTTTGTCTTATCGATTTCATCTATTCTTCGATTTCTTGAATCACTTCTGATCCTACCATGACCCTATCCTCAATTTGATCCCAACTCAACCACGTCTGACATGGTCACCCGTAAAGAAACTCAAACAATGTCATCTTAATGGTACTTTGATAGTTGTTGTTGTATTCAAAATCTACTAGTGGAAATAAATCTTCCCAATGTTTTTGTTGGTACATTACATATATACACAACATATCCTACAAAATATGGTTTGTTCTCTTTGTTTGTCCTTCTGTCTCAAGGTGATACGTTGTACTGAAATTCAACTGCATTCCCAAAGCCTCTTGGAAATTGGTCCAAAATCATCATGTAAACAATGATCCTCAATCGGATATGATCCTTCTTGGTACTCCATGTAATCTCAAAATATCGCTGACAAATACTCTTTCTATGTCTGGCGCCTAATACCTCATACGTACTGGGATAAAGTGTGCAGTATTCGTCAGAGTGTTGACTACCACGAAAATCGAATCATGCCTCCATGTTGTCAGTGGCAATCCAATGATAAAGTCCATCGAAATGACCTCCCATTTCAATTCAAGAATAACGCGTGGTTGTAACAATCTTGTTGGATGTATATGTTCAGTCTTCACTTGCTAACATTATAGACATCTCTCCATGTAACTAACTATGTCTACTTTCATTCCCTTCCAGAAGAATAAAGGCTTAAGGTCTGCCTTCATCTTCATGAATCTCAAATGAGCCATGTACATTGCTCGATGAACTTCACTCAATATCAAACTTCTTAATTCATTGTTAGGTGGTACGCAAATTATTCCATTAAATCTCAACAATCCATTGTTGTCTAAAGACTAACCTTCGTACCTCAGTATAATCATGCTATCTTGTCCGACATTATTCTTAACTTCCTTATGCGAGTCATCGTCTATCTGTAATTCTAGAATATTTTCTCAAAGATTAGTCTTAAGAGGTATTACTGAGAACATGTGTGGTCTCTAAATCAACACATATTCCACTCTGTTCACCGTTCCTTTAATGTAAGTAAACTCAAAGTCATATTCACTAAGTAATTCTGACCAACACCTCTGTCGTGTGTTCAAGTCACTCTGCGTAAATATATCCTGCAATCCCCAATGATCTTTCTTTAATTCAAATTTTCATCCAATCAGATAATGTCTCCAAACTCTCAAGGCATATAAAATTTCTAATAATTCCAAATCATGAGTTGCGTAGTTCTCTTCATGCCTTCTCAATTTCCTTGAAATGTAACCGATTACTCGACCGTCTTGCATCAAAACTCCTCCTAAACTGTCCTTGGATGCATCCGTGCATACCAAGAATTTCTTGTCCATGTCGGGGACTTTCAGTATTGTTGTTGTTTTCAACAACTCTTTAAGCTTTTGAAATTCTTCTGTGCATTTCTCTGTCCAAACGAACTTCTTGTTTTTCTTTTACAATTCCATGATCAAATTTGCTATCTTTAAAAAACCTTTGACGAACTGTTGGTAATATCCTGCTAAACCCACAAAGTTGAGTACTTATTGTACTCTTTTCAGATCTAACCATTCCATAAAATCCTCTACTTTCGTTGGATCCAAAGTGATACCTTCACTAGATATGATATGCCCCAAGTAATGAATCTTCGATTGGTAAAAATAACATTTCGATAGTTTCCCGTACAATTTGTTTTCTCGTAGACACTGTAGGACCAAAATTATTTGTTTGTCATGTTCTTCTTTCATCCGATAATAAATTATTATGTCATCAATAAATACTTGAAAAAACTTGTCCAAGTATTCATGGAACACCCCATTCATCAAACTCTTGAATACCCCTGGGGTGTTCATCAATCCGAATGGTAAAACTGTAAAATCATAGTGTCTAAATCTCATCTTAAATGTGGTCTTAGGGATATGTTCTTATTTAATCCGTAATTAGTGATATCCTGATCTCAAATCAATCTTCGAAAACACCGTCACTCCCTTCATCTAATCAAACAAATCATCTATCCTTGGCAACCAATAATAGTTTTTTATCGTAGCTTTGTTCAATKGAYAGTAGTCAATACAAAGCCTCCATGAACCATCCTTATTTCTAAYGAAAATAACTAGAACACCCCAAGGAGAGACACTTGKACGTATAATCCCCAAGTCTAACAATTCCTTCAATTGCATTTTCAACTCCTGTAATTYAGGYGTTGACATTCGRTAAGGMCTTCTCGCTATAGGTTCAGTTCTAGGTTTCAAGTCTATTRTAAAMTCCAAATATCTTTYRGGTGGTAAAMTTGGTAACTCTTCTGGAAACACKTCTGYAAACTCTTGCACTACAGAAAGGTTTTATAATCCTTCTTCCTYGCCCCTTTCGTTTAGCRCTAAKATTKCATAAATMTTTCACCCCTTGTGCATACACTTTTGTAGCTGTAGGGAAGAAATAAATATCAAGGACACCCCATGGTTCCTTCCTTCAATCACTCTACTATGTCCCAAATCATGTGTCAAACTTAACCGTTTCATATTACAATTAAGTATCGCATCATGCATTTCCAACGAATCCATACCAATCAATATGTCATAAGATCCTAATATCATGACATATACGTTGGCCTTTGTTACAAAATCTCCCAATCTAATGCTACAGTCTATAACCTTTCCTCCAAACTTATGTTTCACCCCCAATGCCATTTCTACATATCTGAACTCATCCTTCTCGAGTACCTTTACCTTAATTCTCTTTAGCATTTCACTAGATATAAAGCTCTCAGTAGAACCTGGATATATCAAAATTCTAAACGTTTGGTCGATGATTGTACCTGACATTTTGAGCACAGTGGACTGGTGCTCGACCTGGCGATTATTCATCATTGCATGTATCATGTAGGCCTTGCCCAAATATCCAACTGTAGTTGGTTCTAATGATCTGACCGCTCTGGCCTTCTCAATCAGACAATCCCGCTAGTAATGTGGCTCTCCACATGTCCAACATCTAGTCTTCAGTCTAGTTCTCCCAGTCCATGAAGTAGAAGTTGTTGGCCTAACAATCTATGATCATGGTCTATTCTGTTGAAAAATCCTAAACTATTGTTGTTTTTGCAGGCGACGTTGTTGTTGTCGCTATGGTCCTATGTAAGGATTCCTCTGTCGAGGAGTCTATCATCGAGGTGTCATGAACATAGGTCCTCTGGGCATATCGCGATGCCCTGAAGTCTATCTAGATGGTGTTTTATGTTGTTGCACTCTTGATGATGTATTTCCAGTCTGTCTAGAAGGATTCCTACCCTAACCCTCATTGTTCATCTCTTCCTCAGCTATGAGGGCCTTCTGAACTGCATCGTGCAACATATGAGGCATTAAAATCCTCACCTTCGCACGAATGTTGAATTTAAGGCTAAACAAAAACTTGTTGACCTTTAACTTCTCTGTGTTCAGATGTGGGGCATACCTACGTAGCTCCATGAATCTGGCCTCATACTCTGGCACCATACGACCACCTTGTCGTAAGGCGTTGAAATCATTTAGCTGGAGCTCAATGAATTCCTCAA
>JZKD02S1933131.1:0-11694 GCA_000966675.3 Picea glauca
CCCCCGCGTCAACTCCCTGGCTGTCAGGTAAGTGTATTCCTCAAACTCCCCAGGCCCCGAAATATCTCATTAGCACACCGCGTATTGAAGAACAGAAGCAGTACATGAGAGATTACGCCCTGGTAGGCAAATTCCTAGGGCTCTGGCCTTCTGAGCGAGATTTGATCAAATGGATACAGTATTGGTGGAAACCGAGAGGACATTACGACTTACAGTTGAGCTCCAAGGGGTTCTTTACTATTATCTTCCATAACCTGGAGGATCATAATCGTGTCTTTGATGGGGGGGCATATTTTTACAACTCGACAGGACTTTTCTTAAGATTCTGGACCGAGAAGTTCAGCCCTGAGAAAGAGGACTTTGCCCACGCACCAGTCTGGATCAGACTATACTCCCTCCCCTAGGAGTTCTGGTTGGAGGAGGTCCTGGCAGGCATCGGTAATACCATAGGCATTTACGTCAAGTCCTCAGAGGCCACTAAGCAACGATGTTATACATCATACGCGTGCATCTGTGTGTACCTGAACATAGCCAAGCCACTTCCAGGATCCATCACATTGGAGTACCATGATGAGGATTGGTCTCAAACCATTGACTATGAGCACATCTCGTTCCGATGGAGAAAGTGCCATGAGCATGGACACCTCTTCCGGGAATGCCCACTCAATAATGCACAAAAAGAAGGGAACCCAGAAGTCAGCAAGGACAAGGACGGTTTCGTACAACTAGCGGGGAAAAGGCGTCAAGGAGCAAGGAGGCAACTGGATCAGGTAAGTAAAGACCCCTCAACTAGTAACAAGTTTGCAATCCTGCAAGACTAAGAAAGAGAACCCGTCACCCATGCACACCTCGCGGTTAACCCTCCGGGTATTGACCCCCCATCCACCAACCAAGGAATGGAACGTCCCTCCCAGATCAAGGAACCTGATCTCACTCCACCCTATATGGCTAAAGACCCACAAGACCTACAGGAGACATAGGATGGGGAGGAAGATATGGAGCTAGAAGAGAAAGACCTAGCTGGGGTAGATCTGGAGAACCTGGAGCACGCCTACAGACAACAAAAACTCTACACCTTACCCAGGGATAAACTACGGAAGGTCCATAAGGTATTTCTCAACTCCTCTGTAGGGTCCTCAGCGCGAGCTAGCAAAGGCCTAGGAATCCAGGGCAGTCAATCAAAGAACCCAAATAAGATCCAGAAAGACGAGAAAAAGAGGGGCAGAAAATCCACCAACAAACTCATACAAGAAATAGGGAACTATATGGTAAATTCAGGACAAATCAACCTGATTTTGGACAACTTCTCTCCCCTCCCCACCCCCCCATCATCATGAAGGTCATCACCTGGAATATCAGAGGTCTCAATGGACGTAGCAAGAAAAAACGACTACGGGATCTAATCATAGAAGAACAACCAGAGGTCTTATTTCTACAGGAAACAAAGTGCAGTTCAGAAGACATTGACAAATTACTACCCTACTGTTGGAAGCAGGGGGCGACAGTGTCTATAGACACCACAGGAATAGCTGGAGGATTGACTATTCTATGGAACACCAACGCAGTACTCCTAGAGAACTTCTCTGCCACTAAATGGGCCATCACAGCTGATTACAGGCTTATAGGTTCAAACAAGCCCAGACATCTGATCAATGTCTACAGCCTGACCAACCCAAGGGACAAGCATGCCTTTCTTAGGAGCCTGAGCCATGTCTCGAGTCACACACAATATAAGAATTGGATCGTTGGAGGTGACTTCAATATCATCCGCATCCTGGAGGAGAAAAGAGGAGGTTCGCGACGTTAGGATTGGGACTCCAACGATTTCAACAGTCTTATAGACAATCTTCACCTAATAGACTTGGACACAAACAATGGCCTTCACACCTGGACAAATAGAAGAGCGGGAATTCACCAAATCGCATGCAAGCTAGATAGATTCCTCATCTCTGAATCGCTTATGTTAGAAGGCACTGCAATGGAATCCACTATACTCAATTTCCCTGGGTCCGACCACTGGCCGTTACAATTATGTGTGGAAATTTCGGCCACGCCTGGTAAGAAACCCTTCAGATTTGAGAAGTTCTGGCTAGACCATCCTGATTTCCAAGAAAACATCGAGACCTGGTGGAGGGAAGCAGAGGTTCCTCGAGGTTCCAAAATGTATAGATTTCAGCAAAAGTTAAAGAACCTCAAACACACCCTCAAACTCTGGAACCAGAATACATTCGACAACATCTTTGATGCTAAAAAACAGCTTTCGGCACAAATGGAAGGGATTCAGTATTAGATTAGGCTGCAGGGGTTAACAAGGGAGCTCAAGGCCCAGGAAATAAGCATAAATCAATAGCTCGAAGAAAGGAAAAGACAACAAGAGATTATATGGAAGCAGAAGTCACGGGTGCATTGGCTCAAGGAAGGGGAGCGCAACACCAAATTTTTCCATAGAACGGTCATTCAGAGACGTCACTCCAACAAGATCACCCATCTCATTTCCGATGAAGGGGATGTCGTACACTCACATGAGGACATGGAGGCCACCCTGATAGGGTATTTTCAAAATCTCGTCACGGAACCCCATGTAGACAGACTAGAGGCCATCAACAAGGTCATGCAGCATGTACCATCCCTTGTCACTCAGGAACAAAATGCTTCCCTTCTCAGACCAATAACTATTGAGGAAGTGGACCAAGCTCTTTAGGAGACTCCGAAATGTAAGGCTCATGGCCCTAACGGCTTCACCAACGACTTCTTTCATCACTGTTGGGCGATGATTAGAACAAAAGTCTAGGAAATATTGGAAGACTCCCGAGCATCGGGACAGATCCTCCAGGCTCTCAATGCTACCTTCTTAACCTTAGTCCCCAAAGAAGGGAAGGCACATCACCCCAAGAAGTTCAGGCCTATAGCTCTATGCAACGTCATATATAATCTCCTTACAAAAGTGATAGGCAGGAGACTCAAAACCATCTTATTGACAATCATTTCCTCGGAGCAATCAGGCTACGTGGAGGGCAGACAGATCCTAGACAGTGTAATCCCGGCTCATGAAGTGATCCACTCCTTGCATAAGACCAAAACCCCAGGTATGCTCCTCAAATTAGACCTCTCTAAATCCTTCGACAAGATCAGTTGGGAATATTTGCGTGTAATGCTGCTGGCTTTTGGCTTTGATTCAATATGGGTAACATGGATACTAAATCTAACCTCCATGGATTTCTTCTCTATTCTCGTCAATGGCGTTCCCTCGCAGCCCTTCTCCCCCTCTAGAGGAATCAGGAAAGGCGATCCACTCTCCCCTTTCCTTTTCATAATCCTGGCCGAAGGCCTTAGTAGATCTATCCATGCAGCGATTGAAAATAGAAAATTGTCAGGGCTGCCCCTCCATGGCATTTCCCCGCCTATCTCGCATAGTCAATTTGTTGACGACACCCTCTTGATGGGAAGCCCTACGGTCCGGAAAGCTAACTCTCTCCTGGATATCCTCCAAAATTTCTCTGATGCTTCAGGCCTGGACTGTAACAAGGACAAATCCCGAGTATTTTTCTTCAATACTCCCCTTCCGATCTAGTGCCACATCTCTGGCATTCTCGGTTTCAACAGAAGCTCCCTTCCATCCAAATACCTTGGCATCCCACTGATAGATAATGCACTCCGGAACTCCTCGTGGGAGAACCTCTTGTCTTCCTTCTCCAAGCGACTGTCCTCTTGGACCTACAGAGCTCTAAACCTTCCCAGCCATCTCATTCTTCTCAAGGCTATCCTCCAAGCCCTCCCGATTTATTCCTTCTCGGCCCTAGCTGCTCCAAAGTTTGTGCTCAGTACCATCAAAGGCATTCAACGAAACTTCATTTGGCAGGGACTCAATACAGGGAAGAAAATGGCTTTGGTCAGCTGGGACAAACTCTGTCGACCCAAGGAGCAAGGTGGTCTAGGAATTAGGGATCCCTTCATCATGAACAAGGTGCTCAACGCCAAAATTTGGTGGCAATGGCTAAAAATCTCCAAGGACCTCTGGGCCCGACTTTGGAGAAAGAAATATGATCCAAATGTGGCAGAGAAAAAATTAATCCGATGGAATGCAGATATCCCGAGCTCCTTAATATGGAAAAAAACCATGCAGAATAAACAACTGGTGACTGAGCACGCTTTCTGGGAAATCAGGAATGGGAAGATCGCCCTATTTTGGCAAGACTCTTGGCAACAATGGCCGGTCTTGGGCAAGGAGGAATGGGCCCCTAACATTTGTACTCAGGCCAGTCGGGCAGGACTGATAAGAGTGGCATAGTACTGGAATGTTGACCCCCAGGAAGATACTTGGCGCAAGTGGCACGTGGACAAGGAACACCTCGACCTGGAGCCACACGTAAATCTAGTTCCTCTGTAGGAAGAAATGGAGAAATGGAGAATTCCCGTAATTGCAGGAGAGGATATTTTGAGGTGGGGACACATGCCACTAGGCACATTCAGCACGTGAGAAGCTTACCGGCTCAGGGCTCCTTCAGACCCCCCCCCTAACACGAAAATCTGTAGCAAGCTTTGGAATCTTAAACATTGGCCTAAAATTACCCTCTTCCTCTGGCTCGTCGCACATTCCAGTATCCTAACCTGGGACAACCTATCGAAAAGAGGCTTTGTGGGGCCTTCTATGTGCTTACTTTGTGGCGAGGCAGAGGAAACAATGAACCATCTCCTCAACTCTTGCCATTACACTGCCTAGATCATGCGTACTTCCGACCGTCGTAGGAACAACATCCTGGAGACCATTGCTAACTGGCGGGACCAAGCTTTCTGTTCACCCCTCCTCAATCGTGTATGGTAGCTTCTACCAGGCTTCATTCTATGGCAGACCTGGAAAGAAAGGAACAACAAACTCTTCAAAGGCCTCTCCCTCCCGTGGCAACACCGATGACATCTGTGCTACTGTAACATCCTGGAATCCCTCCCCCCTCAGCTCCGAGCCGACGTAAACCTCAACATTCACCCAGACAAACTCCCCGTCCTCTGGCTCTGGTATCCACCCTTCTCCCTTCAAACTCGTCCTCCTTCTTCACCAATCCCTCCTCCCAGCAGCCCCACCTCTTGGTCCCCCCCCACTGAGGACTTCATCAAGCTCAATTTCGACGGGGCCTCTAAGGGCAATCCAGGACCAGCAGGTTATGGAATAGTTTTCCGCAATCACTATGGGAACATCCTTCTCATCGGCGCTGGTTCCATAGGGCACTCCACGAACAATGCAGGAGAGCTCTGGGGTCTTACTAAGGGACTGAATATGGCTATCAAAAATAACTTCACCAAGTTAGTCGTAGAGGGAGACTCCCAAATCATCATCAACTTTTTGCAGAAAGTTCCAAATGGAGCCAGCCCAGACAGAATCTCGCCCAGCTGGCGACTCCTGCATGGACTGCAGAGTATCACTGATTCATTGTGACTAGAATTGGCTATCATCCCTGCCCACGTCAGAAGAAAGGCGAATCAATTGGCGGATGAACTGGCCAATATAGGCATCAGTCAGAGAGAGTCGGAACTCATCTACAGCGCAGCCCTGGAACCTGATCACCCCATTCTCCAGCAGTGCATTTGCAAATCTAGAATGGTGGATGCTCCCCCGGATGGGGTGCTATTGGAGAACACCTGGCGATCGGAGGAGGATAGAGCATGACAACAGGGCACGGAGCCATGTGATGGGCTCGTGCCACCACCTGCCACCCTCCTACGACTTTAATACACCTCTTGTTGATGGAGCAGGCATTAATGCATTTCCCATCCTACGCATTTTCTATGGCATTGTTTCTGGTTTTAGTTCATTGTTTATGATGGTGGCTAGAGGATCTCTCCCATCCAAGCCCATGGCTGACGCGGAATAGTGCTGGCGGCTCCCCGATGACTCCCCCTCACTTCTGGACCTTCATCCGCTACAACGAACCTTCCATGCCTAACCACAAGCCACGGCTGAGAGGGAGGCCACGACGGGGATCTCCCTGGAGACCTCGTCGACCTTCGGCTCCCCCCTCTGCACAACCTCCCACTGGTCCCTCTCTTCGATATCCGACAGAGACGATGGAGTCTGTCCACAGCCTTGCACTCGACCCTCATCCGCTCAGCTCGGCCTTGCGCATCCTTCAATCGCCACCGATGGCTGCACCACCCCACCCACCTCTCTCGGCTCTTCCAGGTACCTCAGAAGACTAGAACCCTTCCTCCTCGCGCAACCAAGCTCATAAGGAGAACCCTTCTGTGGATACATTCCACGCCGAGCAATTAAAGGACAAGTTGTCCATCCTCTATGGCTTAGTCTTCAAACTTCACCAGGGGGTGGAGGATTTGCAGTTTCGACTACAAATCAACAATGAGAAGATTGCACTCTTCCTCCAGCTTATTTCCTCTCTGCATGACGCTGTCCCTTCAGACACGGGAGGAGCGACCTCCAAGCCTGGTCCAAATGATGATACAGTTGACATCGAAGAGGACAAGCGGAGCGTGAATTTGAGGGAGGAACCCGGCGCAACCACCCACTGCGAGGATGTTTTGATGCAGTATGTAGAAGAGCTTGGGAGGAAACATAATGCTAGCGAGATCGTGGCCAAGCCTCAGATGCAGGACACCACGAGGAGCAGCCATAACATCGACACCACTGCGAAGGTCGAAGTGCAATGGAGGGATGGAACGACGATTGTCGAAGAGGAACCTTGGCCCGGGGATCTCCAAGGCACCTGGCCAGGTTACGTGTCAAGCGTCTATGCTATAGAGGTCGTGTCAAATGTTTTCAATCTCTGGTTGTTATTCATGTAGTTTCAGACTTTACTGTTAGTAGGCATTATGAAACTTATGATGACTAAGTTGCTCATTGGGTTGGTTTCCCCTCTGTTGGGGCAGTCCAATAAGCATAGCTGGACTACCACTGTACTTGGGATCTCCCTTTTTCCTCTGGAAGGTTTTTAATACATTTTACTTCTTACTTAAAAAAAAAAAAAAATTTAAATCTTAAACTTTTTTTCTAGGGAAAAAATTTGCTCAAATTATATTAAACACATATTTTTTTCTTCTTTCAGTACATATACAGGATTCTCTGAATCCTCAATAAAAATTTATACTGCCATACAGTTCAAAAACATTACAAAAAGTAATGGCAATATAAGTTCCTATACAACTGCCACTGAACTAGAGAGAACTGGGAAATATAAACCGACCACAGAAACACAAAAGCCTAATGAATATATTGATCTTTCAATATCTGCTTCTCTAAAGCAGATTCTTCAATGAATCTTTAACTGTCTTCTCGGGCCTTCTTCTCCATTTGTCCATTTATAATATGTAATCAATCCTTCTGACTCTATCAAATCCTGCCTAGAAAGAAAATCTGCATCAGAATTAAAGACTCTAAAAATATGCTGAAAGACAATAGATTGAAAGTTCTGAATAAGTATTTATGTTCTTTTCTTCCACCCTTCTATGGAGGCCACCATCAATCTGCCTTTTTCATTGAGCCAATCTACCACAAACTTTGAGTCACCCATAACATGGAGAGATGGAATTTCCATATGATTTGCTAACATTAAGGTAACCCAAGCCCCCAAGAGCTCTGCTCTCGTATTTGTTCCTTTACCACAGAAAAAAGTCCATTTATAAACAATTGAATCCCAGTTTTTTATGATTCCACCTGCCCCACTCCTATCACCATATTTTGTAGCTTCTCCATCAAACTAGGCATGGGCAGTATTCTGACATTGATGTGTCCAAATAGATTTTGGAATTCGTGGCTTTACCTTACTGCTGGGATAAATAATATGTGCCAGAGTCCTGTTGATAAGCGAGTGCACTGAGGGGGAAGCATCTTCAAAGATTGCCCGATTTCATTCGAGCCAAGTAAACCAAATATCATATGTTGCAATCGCTATAGGTACCCTTTTATTCATATGCCAGTTTTTTAGACATTCTAGTAGGGTATTTCTCGTCCAAATTCCATCAAGGGATAATTTATGTTTTAATATAGTCCAAACAGATAGATTAAAGGGGAAAAGTTTGAAAATATGTAATGGAGTTTCCATATCCGATTTACAAAGTGGATAGTGCCCAGGTCCTTCCCACCCTTTCCTTTGCAACATATTCCAGGTTAATACTTTTTCTTCCATTACTAACCAAATAAACAACTTTATTTTTAACTGAACATTCCACTTCCATAGTGATATTCTCCATCTCTCCACACTTGGTAATTATTCTGATGAGATAATACTAATAAAAAAATTCCTTGCCGATGGATTACTAGGGTTGGCCCTTCCCATCCACATAATTTGATCTATACTATCCTATAGAATCACCCCAGCATCAATAAGTTTTTTTCTATACGTATCCCATTCTAATGCCAAATCTCCCCCCAGTCCCAATTCATTACCTTTTACCCAATAATCAGATAGTATTGATGTATTTGATGGATTCTATGTCTGTGCCAATGTCACCAAATTTCTATCGTTTAAAGAAGTTTGTAATGGATTGGATAAATATGAGTTGTCCCCCATCCCCAGAATACAGTCCTTTCCCAAAGCCACTAGCTCTCCTAATCCCGAGTTCCAACTTATACCATGTAAAATGATATAAGTCACCTTCAATAATCCGCACCAAATTTTTGAAACTCCATTTTGTATGAAGGAATTATATCTTAGCCACGTAGTAACATTTATGTTTCCAATATATTTATCCATTATAATCTTGTGCCAAATACCTCTTCCGAAGATTACTCTCCAAAGGGTAGTTGTTGCTAATGCTTTGTTGAAGTCAAAGATGTTTAGAATGCCCCAACCCCCTAATGTTTTTGGGACAAATATTTTGTCCCAGTTACACAAATGCAAATGATGAGAGGAATTATCTCGTTTCCACAAGAATTGTACATCATTGTTCTTAGCAAGATCATAATGGAACAAGGAAGCACTACCATGGAGAGTCAATATATTGCCTAACTAGTTAAAACAACTTTGAGAAAATTTAAGTGACCTCTCAATGATAGGCAATGATAACACCAGTTATTAATTCTCTTTTCAAATTTTTTTAATAGCCAATTCCAATCCTCCAATCCTTATGCTCCAACTTTGATATAAAATCCCAGGTATTTGAATCCTAGCTCCATCACTAAAAATTTAAGTGGGAAAACAACTTTGAAAACATTGAACTCGAGATCAGTTAGTCCAGAATAATGATAGAAAGATTTTAATATATTTGTTTTTAATCCTGAGGTTTAACCAAAAAAATTTAGAATCTTGTCAATATCCCACCACTCCTGCATAGAAGATTTTGTTAAAATGACCACATCATCAACAAATAGTATGTGTAATATTTTTAAAGATCTCGTAACCGAAATACCTGAAATTATACCAGCATTTTGGCTAGCTTTCATAAATAAGCTCAATCCTTCCATGACTAGAATGAAAAGTAAGGGATATAATGGACAACCTTGGCGGAGTCCCCTGCTTCTCTTACAGAACTATGTAGCTTCACCATTCACTAGAAATAAATAAGAAGTAGAAACAACACAACTCATAATCCAGTTAGTCATATTGACTCCCATACCAATTTGAAGCGGAATTAATCTCAACATATCCCAATTAACACAATCATAAGCTTTCTGTAAATATAGATTTAGGATCATTTCTTTTATTTTATTTTTCTTAATGCTATGGACACATTCATGAACTATCACTATAGCATCTTGTATCTGTCTCCCCTTGAGGAACCCCAACTTCTCAGTCGAAAGATATTTAGAGAGCTAAGGTTTTATGTGATCTTCTATAACCTTTGAGATAATCTTATAGCAAAGATTACAGAGAGAAATCGATCGAAAATATCCAAACTGGTGGGGATTGTTAACTTTTGGAATGAGGGTAATGAAAGTAGTATTTAATGCTCCTGTTATCATACATTTTTTCCTAGACTCCTCCACCATTCCAAGTAGGTCTTCTCCTACAATATCAAAAAAAGCCTTGAAAATTTCTACAGTCCAACCATCCAAGCCAAGACTTTTGTCAATTTTGAACTTAAATATAACTTCCTGTAGCTCTTTTAAATCAACCGGTTTGAATAAGACCTGAGCTTCCATATTATTTATCATCTCCTTATAATGGGAAACCATACAGAC
Organism: Picea glauca; assembly: GCA_000966675.3. Lineage (NCBI taxonomy): Eukaryota > Viridiplantae > Streptophyta > Pinopsida > Pinales > Pinaceae > Picea > Picea glauca. The sequence goes on from JZKD02S1933131.1 coordinate 10,127, forward strand.
TTGTTCACTTACTAGAAGAATTAGACCATTTTTATAAAAGTCACTAAAATTATGATAAGCAACTTTTTTTAAATTATCTTGACCATCGTGTAACCGACCCTTCTCATCCTTTAGTTCCAAAAGAAATTTTCGATTCCTCCTAAAACTCATGTAACAATGAAAAAATTGAGTATTAAGATATCCACTTTCTAACTAGATTGCCTGACCGCACTATCACCATTGTTCCTCATTTTCAATAAGAATTTTGGATCTTTCTTGCTCTAATAAATTAAGTGTTTGTTCACCAAAATTATTAAAGATACCAGCAGATTAGTTCTGTAATATAAATGCAATCTCGTTTTCTAACTCCAAAAGTATTGAATCTTTTTGTTGCCTCACCTCCTTTTGCCAATTTCTTGTTAAAATTTTTAGCTCCTTTAGTTTCCAGACAGGACGTCTTTGTCTTCCATGCTCCACAAGAAACTTAGGATCATTCCAAATTTTTTGCCTGAGCTCAACAAATAAACATTCTTTTGACCACCACAGATTAAATTTGAATGGGAAAGATTTGAAAGTTAAAGTTGAATCAAGATGCAAAACAATCGGTGCAAGATCAGATATATATGGGTACTCAACCCATGCCCTATACACTCCAATTGATGAGAAAATATCTTCAGATATGAGTTCCTGGTCAATTCATTTAGATATAGCCTCACTACCAGCATGACCATTCCTCCATGTTGTCATTAAAGTACTAGGAATGATATCTATCAATTTATTTCTGTGGAAGTAATTGATAAAAAAAAAAATCCAGAATACCCAAGGTATGGATGCCTTCCCAAATCTCCCCTGAAGAAAGTGTCAAGTTGATATCTCCAGCAATTACTAGATTCTTTTGTGCTCACAGCCCTGACTTCTCAAGCCATTCCCAAAACATCTTGCAATCCGAGCATGACCCATAGATATTTAGAAAGGTAACCTGTCTATTATTTTGCAGATCCAAACCTGTCAATAAAAATCCACCACAAGTGAGATAGGGAATCAATAAAAAGGAGTTTGGGTCCCATTAGAACAAGAGACCCCCATATTTCCCCACAAAGTTAATCGCACAACAATGCCAATGGGGTCTAAGTAAATTTGAAAAAGCACGTGCTTTTTTACCATGTACTAACGTCTCTTGTAGAAATACGATGTTTGGCTGCACTTTATCAAGTAACCCTCGGACAAAGGCTAGTTTTAGGATGCCTCCCATTCCCCTTATATTGAGAGATAATAATAACATTACCTGGAGAGAGCTAGGGCCTTCATTTCTTTAAGGGGCCCACCTTCGATGGAAGGTCAAATAGATAGTTCAGAATCCTTATCAATGGAATCTTTTTTCCTAGCACTATGAATTTTCACCGGCGAGTGCTCAATACCTAAACCACGAGACCAAGAAAACTCTTTCCCACTTCCCCCCCCTTCAGTACAATTCCCACTGGCATCCCAAAGGGTAATCACTGGGACCTGTTCAAGTTTACCAAGAAATATAGGAAGTTTGATTGTTGGTTCCATTCCACGAATGTAGGGGATAAGTGAATCAAGGACTA
>JZKD02S1933131.1:41923-70148 GCA_000966675.3 Picea glauca
CCACACTGGGTGAACCACGTAAATCTGTGTCTCTCTTGTATTGTGTGTCTTCTGTGTTTTGTTTCTGCATTTGTTTTATTTTATTGCTCCGCGGTCCTGTTTTTCTAACAGTTATCACCAGGTTAGAATAAAATATGAAGACATAAGTAAAACAATGTTCAAAATGAGATATGGACATTACAAATTTATTGTTTTATTGTTTGGTCTCACTAACGCACCAACAACATTTATGTGTTTAATGAATATCATTTTCAGTCAGTACTTAGATAAGTTTGTTTTGGTGTTTATCGACGATATCCTAGTGTATTCTAAAACATAAGAAGAACACGAAGAACATGTAAGGATAGTATTACAAACTTTAAGAAAAGACAAATTGTATGCTAAATTCGACAAATGTGACTTTTATAAAAATAAAATACAGTACCTAGGACATGTAATATCTGAAGAAGGTATTGGAGTTGACCCAGATAAAATAAGAGCCATCATGGAATGGTCTATCCCTAAGGACGTAGCATACATCCGGTCATTCATGGGAATCACTAGGTACTATCGCATATTTATAGAGGAATTCTCTAAGATTGCATACCCTATCACATCCCTACAGAAGAAGGGTACCAAGATCAATTCATCATAGAAGTGTCAGGAGAGTTTTAATAAGTTAAAGGAGTTTTTAACAACCTCACCAATTCTAAGGGTAGCAGACGTGGATAAACACTTCACAGTCTGCATGGATGTGAGTAAAGAAGGTTTGGGAGGTGTTCTAACTCAAGAAGGGCAAGTTATTTGTTACGAGTCCCGAAAACTAAAAGAGCATGAACTGAACTACGTCACTCACGATTTGGAGTTAGCAGCTGACATCCATGCATTAGAGATGTGGTGAAACTATATAATGCGCAGAAAATTTATGTTGTTGATTGATAATAATGGTGTGAATTTTTTGTTTAGTCAACTAGACCTTAACGTAAGGCAGGAAAGATGGTTGGCCTTCTTGAGTGAATTTGATTTCGAGGTAAGATACATAAAAGGTAAGGAAAACAATGTAGCAGATGATTTAAGTAAAATAATTCATGGGTTGTTTGAGATAAACATTAGCAGGGCAAAAAGTGACATTGAGCAAAGGATAAAGGCTGCAAGTAATAATGATGGAAAATACATTAAAACAATGGCAGATTTACAAAATAATGCAGAAAACTTATACAAGACAGGTCTATGTTTGGACATAAATGGTCTACTAAGATTCAAAAATAAATTTTGTATACCAGATTCTGCTAAATTAAAGTTGACAATTTTGGACGAAGCACACAAGAAACCATATTCTAGCCATCTGGGATACTAGAAAATGGTAACAGCACCAAGGAAGCTATTTTATTGGACTAATATGAAAGGTGAGACAACATAATATTTTTCTAAGTGTCAATATTGTTGAAAGGTGAAGGATGAACAACAACACCCAACCGACCTATTGCAGCCTCTACCTGTACCAGAATGGAAATGGGAGACTATATCATTGGATTTTATCACAGGTTTCCAAGAACTCAAAAACAAAATGATTCAATTATGGTAGTAATTGATAGCTTAGCAAGTCTGCACACTTTGTTCCTATAAAATCTACTTATAAATCTATTAACATTGTTGAAATATTCATGAAGGAAATTTTTAGACTGCATGGTATTCCTAAAATGGTGAATTCGGATAGAGAGGTAAAATTTACATCTACATTTTGGAAAGAATTGTTTGCAGGGTTAAATATTAACTTGAATTTTATCACCAGTTACCATCCACAAATGGATGGGCAGACTGAACGAACAAACCCAATCATAGAAGATATGCTATGAATGTACGTAGGGACGAAACAAAGTAAGTGGGAAGACTACCTGCACTTGGTACAATTTACATACAATAATGGTTACAATACATAGGCTAAGATGATCCCCTTCAAATTACTATATGACAGAAAGTGTACAACTTCGATTAGCTAGGATAACCCAGTTGAGAGACTCATGGTGGGACCAGAAATGCTCCAAGAAATGGATAATATGGTAAGAAAAGTACAACATAATTTAAAAGAGGCATGGGACAAACATAAAATTTACGCGGACCTGAAAAGAAGACACCGGGAATTTCAAGTTGGAGACCACGTGTATTTAAAGGTCAAAGAAAGAAGGAGTTCATTAAATCTAGGAAACCGTTCCAATTTGGCACTTAGGTTTCGTGGCCCTTTCGATTTCTTAGCTCGAATTCGACCCATGGCATACCAACTTGCACTTCCTACAAATCTAAAAATTCATAATGTATTTCATGTTTCTTTGTTAAAAAATTATGTCCATGATCCTACKCACATGGTTGATTGGAACATGGTGCAAGTGGAATCARAAGGCGAGTTCCAAGTGGAACCTCTATGAATTCATGACAAGAGAGAAAGAGMACTACGAAACAAGGCCATGACTCAGGTAAAGGTGCAATGGAAGCACTTTAGTCCCGAGGAGGCCACATGGGAATTGGAGGAAGATTTGTAGAAATATTATCCAACCCTATTCCGAGAAAGGAATGAACACTAAGGAYTGTGTTGTACTAAAGGGGGAAAGGATGTAATATCCCCCAAAATAAATTATTATTGAGGTCTGAATATACTTAGGAAATTATTTCTGTTTTTTGGTAAATTCGAATTTGGAAAATTATTGCCATTTATGGAAATTCCAAATTTGGATTTAGTTAATTGTAATTTATTATTATGACTATTGGGCAAACATTTTATTTGCTCAACCAACTATGAAACTTGTAAGAAACAAATAGTTTTTATATTTATTACTAAGAGACAAATGGAACAACCAAGTTGAAATCAATTGACCATGACTCCATGAGTGGGGAACATGTTTGAACTACCTCGGGGATGAATGTTACAGGTAGAAAATCAGGAATTTGGCCATTGCCAGCTTCTGAAAATTAGGGATTTGCAAAGCTGCGAAAATTACCAAGGGGAAAATACCTAGGCACAAAATGTTTTTGGATATATAGCATATGCGAGGAGGTGGGACAATGCCTAGTATGTGAAGGAGAGGAATATCACTTGTTGTTATGAGCACTGGTTTTCTGAGTGTGAGGAAAGGAGAATTTTTCTAATTCTGAAACAGGACAATAGCTAAGGATGAGTTTGGAGTTCGCCCTTATGGATTCATGGTTAGGCTAGGGGGTGAGCGAAGCAAGTAGATTGGTTGTTCTATTATATGGTTGGGTGGAACTTGGTTGTATTGTTTGTTGTTTTATGAATTTACTCAGATATGCCCATCTACTCTTCCCTGGTTGAGGTCTTGTTGATTAAATAGTTGATAGCATACATTTTATTTATTTCTGGATGAATGTCCTACTATTTTATGACTGATAAAATACATCTACTTATGCTGGTAGAATGAAATGAATTGTGGAAAAGATTTTACAGTTGACTTGATTTAATAAATTTGAATGCAGATTCAAGTATGAATATGTTAAAGACTTGTTATAGATTTTTAGTAAGTACAGATCTACATGAATTCTATGTATATCCTTATAAGTGTAGTAAATTTACACAGAATAGCAGGATTACCATGATAATCATAAATTGTACTATAGTTGTAGAATTTATATATATATATATATATGGATATTCGCTCAAAATTATCTAACTATACAACTACCCAACGAAGTATTGAGTGATTTCTAGAATAGAAATCTATATGAATACATGTTGTTGCCAACACAAGGTTTTTGAGTTATATAAATATCTAATACACAAAAACTAATGATTGATTGTTGCATAACTTGAAATTTGAGTTTTCCCATTAAAACTGATTTCATTAATGGAGAAAATAGTTACAGGATTCTTTCATTACAATAACACAGAGGAAAAGTTTTGGTAACGCAAATACATAAAACATATTACATATTTCAGAGTCAGAACAATACTTACATGACTTCAACTCTACATAACACTGTGATTATAACTCTCAAATAGTGAAATCTTATTTCGATATGGGGTTTCCCCTATGTATTTTCTTTAAATACCGAACTTACAAATGACCAGTTGTTTATAAGAGCCTGGTATAAAATTTCCACGATAACATTATTCTAGGGTAGATTCGTATCCTTACGATAGAACCTAGGGTTAAATATATTTTTATTTTTTTTAACATTGCAAGTTGGAACCCGACTACGTTTTCGCACAAGGTGTTGTCTTGGAAATCCAGTGACTTCGAATATTATCATTCTTGCAAGGAGGACAAGAAAATTTTAATTAGTATTAAGTTAGAAGTAAACAAAATTCAAATGTCAAATATATAATAATTACCAGAATAAATTCTACACCAAAGAAACATTATAGATGTAATTTATGACTTCACTTAGCTTGCGATTTGGGGAAAAAATGTTTGTTCTTTCCATCTGCGTCATCGAAGGAATCATCCATAGACCAAATGGGAGGAGTGGTATAAGGTTGGCCTAATGGGTACCCTCACAAAGAACAAGGGTCCCATCATTAGATCTCAGTAATCAAATCCTTAACCATAAATGTCAGAAGGAGATAAAATAAGCATTTTTTAAACAAAAATTATCAAGAACGCACAGAATAAAATGTTCTCCACGAAAAGCACATGAATTCGGATCACAGATGATGCCACGAGATTTGTTCCCTCATAACTATAATAAAATGTAAATTACAGGTCGATAACAAAAAATAAACAAGATCATAACATATTAACTACCAGATTTATGAACAGAGAATAAACGTAAATCTTTTAAGAATTATTAAGTTTTGGAATAATACTATACAGTGGGAATCTAGACCTTGTATCTATGCATGTACAGACACGACTAGGGTAAATGGAGTAATTTTTGATGTAGTTGCGACTTCACAACTTTAAATCCGAGAATGCAAGATCTCCACAGTGAGTCAACAAGTCAATAAATTGAAGAGTTAATGCTAAACCAAACAAAGTAAACAAGGGAAAAGTGAAAAATATATCTATAGAGAACACAGTAGGGGACAACCCATTTAAAAAAGTAAGTTTAAACAATGAGGATCCATTCCTTGCCTTGACGGAGAAGCCTCGTGAAAGAAGATATGGGTCTTGAAAGAGAACTTTAGCATACCATTTTTATACAAGACTACTCGACATTGAATTATTTTATGGATCATTATAATAGGGTTTAATCTCTAGTTTTATAGCGATAGGTATGTCGCAAGAAACTCCCAAATAAATAACAGGTTACACAATAAATAAAATTACTGAGGGTATTTGTTTGTTGACAAAACCCTAACACATTCAGGATTATCCCCAAATCAATAACTTAAAACTGCCTGTGTAGAAGACTTCACAAGATAATGGATTTTGTAGAAGTGAGTGGCTACCTCACGGAAGAGATAAAGCCATAAGCCATCACCACTGTAGAACTTATATATCTATCCATGACAAGAGGGAAATATTCCATAGGTTTAAAGAATATCGAAGGGAAGAATCTTCACCAGAAATCATAAAGAACAATAGTTGTAGAGACATCATCACTATGACTAAAACCTCCTGAAATTACCACCCAAATATAGATATAATAAGCATGTATTCTGTCATGGAATTACGAGGTGGTCAGATAGCCTTTTCTACATTCCACTGGGTAAATATCTCCAAGGCGTCGGCCTTCCTCACGGAAGACAAACATAGAGTTAGCACTGAAGTGTCATGCAAAATACTTACAATAGTCCTGGAAAACCCTTCACTGTGCAGAGTAATAGTGGGAAGTACAAAGACTATATCTTACCATGTGATGGGATGGCGGTGGTATAATTGTATTGGACATAGGGTCTAGTGACAACCTGGGGATTACCTTTCATAGGTATCCATTAATGGACTGGACAAAGGTTTTCAATAATTCATGCTGAGTTATTGCGAGAGAGGACAACTCCTTTAAGACACGATACATAGGATTATCATGTATATTTTTATCATTCAGTTAAGGTGTGACTAATAGTTCACTATCGATAAACATTCTCGAAACAAAAACTATGTTAATAATACTTAAAAGTTTAATCACGACCAGTGTTCACAAGGCCTATTGTCTGGCCAATTAAATTAACGTACAATCACCATTATGTTAAGGCCTGTAACTTTTTCATTAATGGTACATGATCTAAACTCACATTTGTTTAGATACTATATGAGATGAAAAATGTTTATGCGTAGGGAGTTTTATTTTGTAAGTTCGAATGGGGTTTTCTTATGTACTCTAATATGGAGGTCTATGCATAGAAACAGGTATAAGACTAAAGGTCCTATGTATAATACAAACACATATATGGAAGGATTATAATACTAGTAGGTTTGAAGGTTTATAAAGTTCAATGTTTATAATGTGGAAAGGTTAATTATTGTAGATATGCTTGAAATATGAGAGGTTAGGGTATAGCGAAGTCACCCTTTCCCTTTTGTATATGATTACCGTGCAATATGAAGTAATTCAGAGTTAGAATATTTTGTGATGACAGATCGTTGTTTTGATAAATGGAAAATATAAACCTTGCATAAGTTAACAATGATGATAATTACTTACTTATATTAACTATATGTCTTCTAGAATAAGTTGTTTAAAGAGAAAGAAGATTTAATGTTCCTAAGTTTTTTTTTTTTAATTGGTAAATTTGGGGTACATGACACATATTCAGTAAACGCTTCCTCGTCTCCCCTGGAAGCTCAACGCAATGGAGACCCTTTATTTCTAAGGAGGGAGGATTGATCTAGGTGGATATCGATGGCCAAACACATATCCCACTAGCTCAAATTTGTTTTTCCACGTTGTTAGTGTTTCGACAATTTTTTGGGTTCCAAACTTTTGTGGCTGTTATGAGGCGCTAAAAAATGTTTTTTGGGGATTTGGGGCCCAGGGGACTGCCTAAACAACTAGCTTGGGCCATTAGAATTTTTTATTTTTTTTCGGTTAGACCTTTCCAACAGTGTATTGAGCGCCTCAAAGAGAGATCATTTGCAAACGTTACGCCCTCGAGAAGTTGATGTATCAACTATCCCCATCGGGGCCCACAAACCATTTGGATTTTCATATTCCGTGGTTAGGGTTTTTCATTTTACTTATGTTAAAGATTCTTTTGGATCCTAATTATAACAATCATCTTATTGCGAATGTGAGTATCCATCACATCTTTTCTCAGAGATAAGATGCCACCATTCTAGCGAGTCTTTCAATCTGTATTTTTACAATCTTTGTACATTTTTACTCATTAGTAGAAATTGGGTATTACTATATCTATGTGTTTATGCTTGCATATGTGATACATTTATTTTATATTATTGGAAATCCATGATATCTTTGTACATTTATTTTTTATATCTCTGCTCTCATTTTGTGCCGAAAATAATCTAGATCAATCTCCCACACATCATTCTTCATGATGAACTGATACTCTTGCATCATGGCATCCTTATAAACTTGTTGACCTACTTCCTCCTCATAACTAGAATGTTTAGAATCAATTATGTGAATCATCAATGCCATATAACTCGACAACCTATTAGGTATTTTTCTATCCATAGAAGTACCACTAGGAGATGAATTCCCCTTTGTATCCTGCAAAGTGTCACGAAGCCATCATGGCCTCTTCCTAGTCACGAAAACATATCTATGTAGATTTATTTACTTGGCTAACTCTACTGACTCCTCCTGATATTCTAAAGGATAAACAATTGGACTATAGATATCTGTACCCTTATCCTTCAGAGCCTCCTTATCCTCACCATCAATCTCCATATGAGACTTTCTATACCTCTTGAAGTATAACTATGAATCAAAATTAACATATCCACTAACCTAAATATGACATTGTCCTGTAATATAGATCGTGTAGGCCTTAGAAGTATCATTGTATCCCACAAAATTACCCTTCTTTCCAGAAGGTTCTAACTTTCTCCTCTCCTCCTTGGGCACATGGATGTATGATGGACAACCAAATATCCTCAAATGGATGAACTATGGCTTCACTCCTGTGAATGCCTCCTCATGAGTCTTATCTCCCAATATGTAGTGAGGACTTTTGTTCTAAACATAAACTATATTGATGGAAGCCTTTTTCCATAAGAACATGGGTATATTCTAATCATGAATAATTGCCTGAACATCCTCCAAAATGGACCTGCTATTCCTTTTCACAACACCATTATGTTGAGGTTTGTAAGGAACTGTCAACTCCCTCTTAATCCTTACTTCCTTGCAGAAATCACGAAAGTCAATGGAAGTATACTCTCCTCCATTATCTATCCTTTAAAAATTGATCTTCTTCCCCGTCAAGTTATATTTTTGAGCCTTCAACTCATGGAACTTCGTAAATAATTCATCCTTTGTCTTCATGAAGTCGATCCATGTATTTTGGTAGAAATCATCAATGAATGTTAAATAGTACAAAAATCAGCCCAAGGATGATACTATCATCATTTTGCATAGATATGAATGCACTATGTCCAAGATCCCATTGGATATACTATCACTTCTCGGACATGGTCCCTTGGTATTCTTAGAAAGTGTACATCCCGTACAAACACCCTCAATATTTTCGTGGAGCTCTGGAATAACTGCAACCATTCTTCTTAATATTTTAGAATCCATGTAATACAAGTGAGAAAATATTTGATGCGATAACTCAGATAAAATGATACTTTCATGTACCAATGCCTAGATTGGATGCCCTGATAATATATATACTCCTCCATGTTGAACACCAATCACTCATTTTGAGTCTATGCTTGAGATATTTTGTCGTATAAAATATTGATCATCGACAAATGTAACTCTATAACTTGTATCCTCCAATAGAGAGAAAGTTCTTCCTTAATAACCAATAATGTTGTCCAAGGTCTACTCTTTAGACATGCTATCTCCTCAAGGTGCAAAACATGTCTACAACCTTACTAGGCATAGTACATCAAGTTCCCTACCCAAAAAAGGAAGAAATCAAAGAAATATGAGACTTAATGGCCTCTCTTCATGGCTATAAAATGTCATCTTAGACCTCTTATTCCTCCATGGGAACCTTCTCGGAACACAAGCCAAAACAAAAAAAAAGAACAACACTTTTCTAGTGTTTTGACTAATCATTCCTCCACAGTGACCTTCCCGGAGCAAGAAAAGGAACAAAAAAAAAGTACAACGTTCTTCTATTGTTGTATCCAATCAGTAGATTTGTGACTGTAGTGGAAAAATTCAACAAATATTTGATACCATGTTGAATTATCAATTTCCATATCTTATAATTATCTTATAAACAAAAAAAACATAGAAATATAGTCATGCACAATAGACACAAGATATTACCCTGGGAAACCCAACCTTGGGAGAAAACCCAACAAATCTTCTTAAGAATAATTCAAGCCAAATAATACATCACCATAAAATAAAATAAAACCAAGCACACTATTAATTTTTCTCTTGTATGTTGAGGAACCCTAAAATATAGTGAACCCTAGATAATATAGTGCTCCTCATAATTTGTGTAACTTGGAAATTGCAAACTAGAAACTACAACTGTAACTGTAACTGGAAACTAAAACTACAACTGTAACTCGCAACTGCCACTGCTATTGCAACTGGTAGCTGCAAATGCAACTACAACTATAACTACAAATGTTACTTGCGCACTTGATGAGAATATATTGTGTGATGTGTCAAAATGAAATGATCCAACCTTTATTTATATAGTTTGAGTCACCTTTAATTTAATTGTCGGGTCAACTTGTACTTTAATCTTCAATCATCTGTAATTATTTCTGGGGTTTCTTCAATGGTTTGTCTTGTCTTCTTGGTATTTCTTCTTCACTAGAAATGTTTTCCATGATCCTTTTTGATGTATCATCTACTCACATGCACATATAATTAATATAGGGCTATAATGTTAAGTAGATTTACCTATAATCCCCTCATCACAAAGGGGTCTCTAGAGCCTACATATTCAACATTAGACTAGACTTGTAAACAAGTCAAACCTGCCTTATAAAAAAATATCCCTCCATCTTGGATTAGGAAATTTGAGAGAAAATCGATTATTTATTACTCATCATCAAATCAACATGACTACTAGGAGAAATATAACACTTGGTCAATTCACCACTAACCAAATAAGCATGGACACGTGAGTGAGTGTATCATTCTCCTTTGGTCAAATCAACATGACCAGTCTCGGAGAATGTCTTCTCAATGTTTCTAACTGGAGAAACATCGACATCCCGATCCATTCATCACTAGACAAATCAACATTTCCCCGTGAATGAATGTATCATCCTCCCTTGGTCAAATCAACATGACCAATCTGGGAGAATGTTTTCCCAATGCAAAAACATCAACACAGTTTTCCATGCCAAATTTCTTCAATATTTCCTTGAGATAATTAATTTGAGAAATAAAAATTCCTCTTTTTGATTGATGAATATGTAGAACAATAAATAAGGAGAGTTCCCCCAACATAGAAATCTAAAACTCTTGTTGTATTGCAGCTACAAAATTATTACTCATTAATTCAATGTTACTTCGAACGATAATATCATCAACATCTCTAGAATAATTAACAAGTCATTACCTTCATTCTTGATGTATAAGTTTCTATGAGTCATTCCCTTTTGAAATACTTGCTAGTATAAATAATTTTCCAATATTTAGTACCATGATCTTTGAGCCTGTTTTATCTCATACAAGGCTTTCTTTAATCGATAGACATAATCATTTTTGTTAGTTAGATGGAAACAATCTAGTTGCTCCACATAAAGTTATTCCTCTAGGTCACCATTTAAAAATAATGATTGTACATCCATCTCATAAAACTTTAATATTATTTAGCACGCAAAATCCAAAAACATCATGATAGATTCAATTCTTGCAACAAGGGAAAAGTTTCTTCAAATCCCACTCCTTCTACTTGAGCATAGCCTTTGCATAACATTCTGGCCTTGTTTCCGACTATCTGTTTGTCTTCATTCATATTGTTTATGTATACCTATTTAGTTCCAATTACATTCTTGTTACTGTATACAAATGAGATGCAACATTTTTCGAAATGATATGGATGATGCTTTCTAAGAACACAACCGACACAAACAAAATCTCTCCAAGAAATAAGAGGAAGACTAGTCACCATATATTGACTACATAGTTTCTTCTATGAGTGATAGTTCAGATGACCAAACTGTTGATGCCAAAGTTTTCTCAATTCATTATTATGAGAAACAAAAAATAATGGAAAATACAATGAACCAACGTTTTTAAATGTGTAGAACCTGGTAATATCATCAACAAATCCAGTTGCTAGGACATGCTTAGAATCTTTTAAATCCTTGATTACAAATTGGTGAGGTGAAAAATATATGGTTTTACCTTCACTTGAATGAGTGATATGAGACACTGACAAAATGTTGTAGGAAATAATTGGAACACATAATACATCATTGAAAATACCATTATCTATCTGAATTGTTCTAGACCCTACAACACTAAGATATTTATTATCACCAACAAAAAAAAAATGGTGTTACATTCATTTAGAGAATAAAATATAGATTTATCCTTATCCATATGATAATATTCCCCATAATCAATAAGACACTAATCAAAATAAGAGGTAGAAGTTGCATTAAAGGAGAACCCCGAAAAAAAGGGTGCATGTCCATAAGAATAAAAAGAAGAAGAATCCATATTGATATTGTGCTTCTTCATCGTTTCTTTCCAGATTCCATATTTTAAAAAATTTAGACTCCACATGACCATATTGCCACAAAAAATGAAATGTTTGTTAGTCTTATTACAACTTTATTTTTCTCCTTTGTCACTACTAGGGGTAGAAGTAGATTGAGAGGGTTTGGGACCCTCGTTTTTCTTGTAGTGGTGATGAGGATGTTGCTTTGTGGGATTCTTTCATTTATACTTATATTGTGCCACTAAGGATTTTTTTGATGTACCTATAGTATTAATCCATCCAAGCTGCATAATATTATGTTTCTCTCGAATCAGAGCATCACAAAAATACTCAAGAGGGGTTTCTTTATAAGCACGACCTACATGTTCTCTAGTGGTATAAAAGGTAGATACAAAAACATAGTATGCACTACCAATCTTGGAAAGAATAACATATATTCATTGATCTTCCTTCAGATCTAGTTTGCAGTCTATACATAAAAGTCATTAACTCATTTTCTAACTGGTGGGATTGAATAATATTATGTTTACCAAACACAACTTGAAGCTTTTCCCAAGCTTCATCAGGGGCATCAATTCCGTGAAGGAGAAACCTTAAATCAGGAGAGGTGGATCTCTCAATTAGTCCACATCCTTCTTTACTCTTATTATCGCATTTGAATTTATTTTCATCATAAATGGGTTATTATTCTTTTCCCAAGGTAATCTAATACAATCATTTACTTATTAGTACATGCTCCATATGGGATATCCATGAGAATTAGTTGGTATTGGTAAGAAAAATATCACATGGAGAATCCATTTTGAAATATGTAGAGAATATGTATTTAAAGGATGAAATTGATGGTCTATATGGAAATATCTTGAAAAAATAGGTTGTTTAAAAATATGTGGCACTAAAAATAGACTTCAAATGTGAAACTTATGCCCTTTGAAAAAAGGCATAAATGATAAAAAAGGAGACATGTGGAAAGTAGAAGTTGGTACACATGGTGATGCTCCTCCTTATCTAACTTTATTATACCCCCACTTTTACAAATAATTTGGTTATGAAGTGACCCACTTTTATAGAATAAGCGAGAATCACTTTTGCAATATAGTTACTTTGTAAATTAAAGTTTCATGCAAAATGTAGCTAAAAAGTAATATTAAAGCTACTTATAGTGATTCACTTTTACTATTTAACTGAAATACACTTTACAATGACACAATACCTCTTACTAAGTAAAACAAATTTTAACCAAGTGAGATAGTGAAAACCACATTATAATATTAATAAGGAGGATGTGGGGTGTTGTTATTGTGGAAGACAACCTTGAAGTTCTTTCTAAAAACAAATATTTTCAGGTGTTCACAAAGGAAAAAAAAAAAAAAAACTTATTGACATCAACAAGGGTTAGATCTGAGTTAGCTTACCTAGAAAATGCAAGTTTTCTCTTTATTTCTAATTTACCAAGATCACACAGAGCGGATCAAAAAGAGCATGTGCAAACAAGAAAAATCTTTCCACTCTGTTTATGATTTGTTGAGATCACACAGACTGTGGGGAAAAGAGCATACATATACCATAAAGAGTAGCAACCTAGAAACAAAAATGGAAAACAAAAATATTATCTCTGTAATAAAAAATTAAAAAGGGCATTTAGGCTTTATATCTTAGGATATGAGTGAAATGGTTGCATCTTGGGAAAACATAAACTTCTTCAATTCAAATGAAAAGAAATTCCTAACTGAAATGAGTTCTTGATATGCAATGAAATGGTTCTCTTATCCCATAAATGTACGAAAGTAGAAACAAATAGATATGTAGAAACAAGATTTCAAGATCTTGATCTACAACCGGAGTGGGTTTTCAAATGCACTCTCATACCATGTTCGATAACACATGTATTCCAAAAGAGGACAAACAACTTCAATAACCACTCATATAACTAGATCAAAGATAAACACATCGATGTTTTTACATGGTAAAACCTTTGTGGGGAAACATCCATGGCCCCAACCAACTTGGCCACTTGAGGAATTTATAAATCCAAAAGAAAAACATTACAATAGAGTTTCTCACAATCGATCATCAATAAATTACCCTCCATGTTCTTTAAATATATATCATGGACAAATCATCTATTAAGCCATAGATCAATGTAGTCGTTAAGATTAAGGATAATATAATCCTTTAGATTACTCTATGTCAAGAACATATCATGACCTTCATATTACATATGCATACTAATGCATAATAAAGAAACACATTAAGAAAATAAATCCTAATGAAACATCTCAATAATGAAGTCATAGAATTAAGAAAGTCCAATGGACTTGTTACAGCTGGAGTTATTGGATGCGTGACTCTGAAACTTCTTAGCCAAGTGCATTGAATCTCTATAGAGACATGGAACATCTTGAGGGACTACATGGAAGAGAAAGGGGTTCAGGTTGTGCATGATGATAGGGAAGGAGAGCTTGTTGTTTGGAACTTCTACTAGAAATATAAATTATGAAGATCATTATACTAGTTTTGGATTGGAATTCCTATGTATTAATGTTTAATTTAAGGTTGGAGTGCCTATGTATATAATAGTTGGTTGGGATTCCTGTGTAGAGTAAAGGACATAGAGCCTATATTTGTAATTTTAATAACATTGGAATGTTGTTTTGCACTAAGGATAGTGCCAAAATAAAGGGAAGGGGATGTAACAAACAAGATTTAATTCCTATGAACCATAATGTATTATGTAAATGTGACATAAGGATGGTGAGCTGGTAAAGTTTAAAAGGGGATGGAGTTCCTATGATATGTAATAGTTCTATATACATTAATTAAAATACACTAATTGATGCAAGAAGAACAAGGAAAAGACATAGGGGGCTATGATTTCACAAGAGAGGGGGCTTAAGGGGATAGTTATTTTTATTATATTTTATTTACCCATATTGGTTTTAATTGAGAAAAGTGGTTACATGAACTTATTGGTTACTGTAATTATAAAAGCCATGATTGTGGGATATTTTGGTGGTTTTTCTTTGTTCCTCTCAATGTTTACTCTTAGAATCTTTCCTTGGGTTTTCTTATTCATTCACTCTTAAACTCTTCCCACTCTTTCATTTTTGGTTCATCATTATTGCTAATTTGTGTGCTCTTGGGTTGGGCATGGAAACAAATGGCTGGAAGAGGAGATCCATTGCTATATGATTGTAATAAATTACTGAATCATTCTAGGAGGGAATGGATGTTTGTGTGCATGAGATTGATGGTAGTTAGGAAAACAATGTTCACAACTAAGAACCCTTGCAGTTTCCAAGAGGGAGATTTCCTGACCAGTAGCAATGGATCTCGAGAGATAAATGGAACAACTTGAGGGACTACATGGAAAAAAAAGGGGTTCATTATATGGTTGGGAAACCTGAGAGCTAGTTAGCTAATTGATGTGTTTCTAGATTTGGCCTAGGACACTTCCTTATGGAATCATAGCCCTGGATCGGGGGTGACCTATTGTTGAGATTTAGAATATGAGCATTTATGGTTGGGAGGAACGTCCTTGGTTTGCAGCCATTTGGTGCATGTTTACTTAAAAAGATAAGTGATCTTTATGTTTTTTGTATAATGTATATTCTACTTTGTATTTACTTATCTATGAGATATGTATTTATAATGTGCCTTCCTGTTGGTTATTTTTTGTGCATGGCACGTTGTTCCATTATTTTATGTTGTAGCATGAACTTTGATTATTGCATGTGTGTTTTTCATGCTTCTTTATTAAATAATTGTTATCATAATTTGAAATCGGTTTTGAAGTGCATTGTGGAGTAGCATGGCCAACCTATGTTAGGTTGGATATGTTACAATTATCAATATCACATGATTGAAGTCGAAGAATGGATTCCAAGGATATTGCAAGGTATTCCAAGGCCTATATCAGTCCCAGATATTTTAGCATTGTAGAAGAAATAAATTTTAGAAAAAGGTGTGAGATATGCATCCAATATGGAAGAGCCATTGAAGAATAAAGATCCATGTCTTGAATATTATCCCATATTGAAGGATTTCAAAGATGTGTTTGAGGAGTTGCTAGGATTTCCACCAAAGAGAGATATATATTTCTCTATTGACTTAATGCCTGGAGTTTCTCGATTATCCAAGACTCCCTATAGAATGCACATGTGATGCAGACCCCCTTCCCTCAGGCCAAGATACACGCAGGATCTTCTCTAAACCATGCCAAGAGTTAATGAAACCCGTTGTTTAAGCCCGCAAAGGATTTCATCTTTCGCGACTTGAGAGAATAGCTAATGGTCATTCCTCTCCCTCTATGATTCCCCAACCCAATAATTTCTCCTTTGATGAGATCAATGGCTATGAGCCTCTCCTAATCCAATGGTCCAGATATTTTCAGAATTTGTGAATCGAGAGTTCACAACTCTCAACTCCAAAATCACTTGTCGCTTCAATCCCCAAAATTTTGATCTGCGAATTCGAACGGGATTCAACGAATTTCGTTGGATTGGATCTAACGACCACTATATCTCCTGAGATTATGGGTGTTGAAAAGGAACTCGCCCTAACCCCCTCATTTCTTTGCAAGATCCAACATCTCATGGGTCTTCGACGCCTCTCCATGAAGTATTTCCACCATTTGATTCCACACTTGATAATCCCTTTCGTGATTCGAGAATTTAGAGTAACCAAAGATTTGGCCTGCACTCCAAACCTACGATCCCTGAATTCGCAAAATGATATAATGCCTCAAACCAACTACAATCAATGGTCTATGTTGAATCTTGATATCAGACTGGTGGGTTCATATGACTTCTAACCACCTTATAGCTCCTTTGGATCCTATGGTCCTTGCGATTTCACGAGTTCTCCATAGAGAATTATGACCGCCCGATTCACTTCTCAATGACTTCTATAAGATGAGTTCAACCTTCGTCTCTCTTTGATCACTTCAAAGGTTAGATCCCTCCTGAGCTTTCACTTGTAAACTCAAGCTTCCAAAAGGGATCCCTGCACGCACTCCTTGTGGAAAACTATCAAATAGCCTTTGAAATTTGAATCTTAGACACTGTGCACTCTTTGCAACAATAGTCTCTCAATCTTCTTCATGGATTTGTAAAATACAAGACCTCACTCGGCCTGCGCACACCTTCCATGGCTCTTGTGTCTATTAAAATGCAATCTGAATCTCTTCTGAGAGTTCTGAGATGAAACTTAGAGACTAGTCGATGCACTCCTTGCAGACCCTCCACAACACTCTTTGCAGGAGTTCTCAGAAAGAGAAAAAATTGAAACTCATCCTTCCCTCACCCGGGATTCAAACATTCAACTGAGAATTTGAGAACCTACAAACATACATAGCATTGAAAGAAATTCATACAGAGAATACAAACAAGCCTGGAACATACCATTCAACAAGTGGTTCTGACAACCATAAGAAACACATAGATTGGAATCAAAGGTTTCTTCTATCAATTCTAGTGTTCCTGTACATGGTAAATATCAACAGCTAAAATGCATAAAATTCTCTGTTCTTTTCTACAGATCTACAGCTTATGAATTCTGAATTACGTTACAATGATACAATGGTTGAGGGTGTCTATCATCCGTTTTCCCTCCTGCACTCCTAAACTATCTAATCTAACATTCATATCTACCTACTAGCATTAAACAAACATAAATGTCTATTACACCCGGTGGATAGGAACATACGCTCCAAAAGAAGTTCTGATCTACAGATACAAATGAAACTGCACTTTCCTCCTATCTATTACATTAATGTCCATTCATTAATCTTCAAAACACTTCAAAATGTGCACTGGTCCTTTTCCAGTCGTCTCCTTTGGTTAGGCGCATGTATTTCTCTTTATACGATGCTCCTGCATCATACTCTCTCGCTTGAAAATTTTCATGAACTCCTGTTCATGAGTTCCTTCATTGTTCATCCATGCTTTTGAATTTTTATTTCATCCTCCCATATTACATCTTCAACTGGTTGTCCTTTCCATTTGACCAAGTATTGAAAATACTTTTTTCTCCTAGTCATTCTACTAATCCTCTTGTCAAATATGCTTTCCATCTGTGGATTTTCAGCTACAGGCATTTGTTTTGTCCATTTAATTTCTTTTTGTTCATCCTTTTCTCCTGCTTCTTCAGCTTTGTAAGGTTACAAATCCGAAACGTTGAATATCGGTGAGATTCTGACCCCATCGGGTAATTCAATCTCATATGTGTTTGTCCCAAATCTTCTTATGACTTTGCACGGTCCAATCTTCTTCATCTTCAGCTTGCTATGCATTTCCCTTAGGAACCTCTCCTTCCTCAAATGCACAAGAATCAAATCACCAACTTCAAATTGAAGTTCTCACTTGTGTTGATGTGCTCTATGCTTGTATTCTTGGCTTGAACTCTACAATCACTCCTTCATTCGACTGTGAATCTCCTTCATTCCTTCCACAAAGTCCTCTACACTAGCACTCCTGAATTCATCTTGTTCTGCATCTTTCAATTTAGAAACTCCGCTTGGTTGCATTCCATATACAATTTGGAATAGACTCTATCCCGTGCTTCTATTGAATGAATCATTGTAAGAAAATTCTACCTGTGGCAGAATGCGATCCCATTGACTGTGGTGTTCAGTCACTAAGCTCCTTAGTAAATCTCCCAAGCTTCTGTTCACGACCTATGTCTTCCCATCCATATGAGGATGATACACTAAACTAAAAGACAAATTTGTCCCCAACTTCTTCCACAAGGTCCTCCAGAAATGTCCCACAAAATTGTTATCTCGATCAGAGATGATACTCTTTGGCAAGTCGTGAAGTCTAACAACTTCCCTGAAAAAAAGGTTCGCAATATGAGTTGTGTCGCTAGTCTTCTAGCATGGTATGAAATGTGCCATCTTTGAAAATCTATCGACTACCACAAAGATTGAAGCATATCCCCTTTGTGTCCTCGACAATCCTAATATGAAATTCATGCTCACTGCATCCCATGGCCTTTGAGGTATGGGTAATGGTTGGTATAATCCTGCGCTTTGTCTTCTCCCCTTCATGTGCTGGCAAATTCTGCACCTATCCACAAATTTATTCACATCTTTCCTCATCCCTCGCCAAAAATATGAGCCATTCAACCTTGAGAATGTCTTGTCACGATCAAAGTGTCCTACCAATCCTCCGTTCTGTTTTTCCTTTAGCAAGTTCTTCCTCATGGAGAATTTCAGAATACATAGTCGATTGCCCCTGAATAATAATCCATCCTGGATCATATACTTGGTCCATTGGATTCTGTCCCTGAGAATTGGATTCTTAGACTCGTCATATGCTTCCTTAAAATCTAGATCATCCCTATACATTTCTTTGAGGTTATCAAAACCCAAAGTATTGAATTTGAATTCCTGCATAAGAAAACATTTCCTGCTCAAAGAGTCAACAACTTTGTTAGTAGTTCCCAAAATATGATTCATCACAAAAGTAAAATTCTACATGAATTCAACCCATTTAGCATGCTTTTGGTTCAACTTCTCCTGTCGAGTCATGAATTGCAAAGAGTGATTATCACTATACAAAATGAGCTCTTTGGGAACCAAATAGTGCCTCCATTTCTTTATCTCTTGTATGACTGCGTAGAATTCTTTGTCATACGTGGAGTACTTTATCTTTTCTTCATTCAGTTTCTCACTGAAATATGTGATCGGCTTGTTGTCTTGGCTCAAAACCACTCCAATTGCAAATCCACTAGAGTCACACCTGACCTGGAATGTCTTGCTGAAATTTGGTAAAACCAGAATTGGTTGTTCAATGATCTTCTTCTTCAGCAGGTTGAAACTCTTCTCTGCTTCCTCCATCCAGTGAAAAGATTTATGTCTTTTCTTCACTATGTCCATTATTGGTGTGCTAATTCCACTGAAGTTTCGGATGAATTTCCTGTATAAGCTCACCAACCCATGGAAGCTTCATACTTCAAACACACTCTTCGGTGATGGCCAATCCTTAATCGCCTTTATCTTTTCTGGATCCATTTTCAGTTCATTTGCAGAGATAACAAAACCCAAATAAATGAGTTATGTTCTCATAAATGATGATTTTTCCATATTGATCAACAATTTCTCTTGCTATAATTTTCTCCTCATTGCAGTTAAATGCTTTAAGTGCTCTGCTTTAGGTTTCCTGAAAATTAATATATCATCAATATATACAAGGAATACTTTCTCAATGAAATCCTTCACGACTTCGTTAATCAATATCATGAAAGTACCGGGCGCATTTGTCAATACAAATGGCATATCAATCTATTCATATATCCCTTCATTCGTCTTGAATGTTGTCTTCCATTCATCACCTTCTCTCATTCTAATTTGATGATATCCGCTTTTCAAATCAATCTTTGAAAAAAACTTGGCTCCACTCAAGAAATCCATCAAGTCATCCATACTTGGCAATGGGAATCTATACTTGATGGTAATTTTGTTGATTTCCCTTGAATCTATACACATTCTCCAACCATCATCCTTTCTTGGGCTGAGCACTGTCAGAAAAACGCATGGACTCAAGCTCTCGTGAATCAATCCTTTGTCCATTAAGTTCTAGACCCGTCTCTTAACTTCTTCATTTTCTTGCGGTGTCAACCGATACACTTCTTTGTTCGGAACACTGGCTCCCGGTACAAGATCGATATGATGACTTATACTTCTGATAGGTGGCAACGAACAAGGTAGTTCGTCCACTACTATATTAACAAATTATCCCAGCAACTCCTAGATTTCTTCTGGTAAATCATCTATTCTTGTTCTAGTCAAAACAATTTTGGGCTTCCTGACCACAATATATTGTGTGTCCTCCTTCTTCTTAACCTCATTAAGAAGTTCCTTCCCACTCATGAGAAGTACAATGTTTCTCATTTCCGTTTTCACCTCTTTATCCTTAATCGGCAACAACATGTGCATCCTACTATTTTTCTCTAGGGTGTACGTGTTCTTCCTGCCATCATGAACCACGTTTCTGTCATATTGCCATGATCTACCTGGAAATAGATGGAAAAAATCCATGGGAATAACATCACATAATATCTCATCTTTATATCCTCCTATTTTAAATTCGACTATACATTGTTTAGTGACATTTACCTGATGTCCTTTATGTAGCCACAAAACTTTATATGGGCTTGGATGCGTAACAACCTTCATATCCAACTTTTCTACCATCTCTGTAGATACGATATTATCTGTGCTACCACTTTCCACTATGACCTTGCATACTCTATCCTTATCTTTGCAGGCAGTCCTAAACAAAATATTTCATTGGGATGGGTTCTCTGCCTCCTTCTTTGGCTTCAAGATAACTTTTTGCATCATTAAATATCTTCCACCCTTTGCATCTTCTGCCTCAACATTTCGTCCTTGAGCTTCGACAATGTGAGTTTCACCACCATCTTTCTTCTTATCAGAACACTCATAAGACTTATGTCTTATTTTTCCACATACAAAGCATTTCACTTCACCTCCTCTACCTCTTCATCTTCCTCTGGCTCGAGGAAAAGTGTTTCTATCAACATACTGCCTTCCTTGTGAGCTTCCTCCTCTCTCAGGTTGAGTTTGAGGTTTCTTCTCCTCTTCCTTAGAATTCTCGGTTCTATCTTGGGCAATTGCCTTGCCTCTGCTTTGACTTCTACCTCGGCCTCTTTGACCTTTCTTTCGACTCAACTTCTCCTTATCTTTCAGAGACATATGATAAGCATATTCCACATTTTGGATGGTCATCATGCTCATCTCATCTTGAATGTCATATCATATACCATTCATGTACCTAGGAACTTTTTCATCATCGCTCTCCCGATGACCTGCTCTGATGTTTATCCTGTAGAATTCTTCAGTATATTCTTTCACTGACATCAACTTCTGTCTCAAATTGTACATCCTCCGAAACAAATTGATTTGATAATCCCTGGGTATAAACTTGGCTTTCGTTTTTGCAAACATTCTATCCCAGCTTTTGATTTTATGTTTTCCTTTGTAGTGTCTATCAACCTACAATTCATCCCACCATAGCGTTGCATGCTCTTTAAGTCTGGTAATGACATGTTTGACATTTTTGTCTTCTTCGACATCCTCATAGTTGAAGTATTTATCTAGAGTTATAATCCAATCTAGAAACTCTTCAACATCCAAGTTGCCTTCGTACATTGGAATGTCTATTTTTTCCCTAGCACCTATTCTTGCAACAGCCCTGAACAAGCATTCTTCTACAACGTATCCAATTACAACTTCTTCTCCTTCATTTCCAACTTCATTTTCTCTTTCATCTTCATTCATATCCCCAACATCAACTGTGCACCTTTGTTTTGTCTCCATAGCATCAAGCTTGGCATGTAATTCATGCATTTATCTTTCCACTATTGGATCAGGCATTTTCCTGTATCTTCTTCTCGGCGTCATGGCTATAAAATTACCCCTTCTTCTCTCTACTATAGAAAGAAAAGAATTTTTTTTGTGCTCTGATACCACAACTGATGCAGACCCCCTGCCCTCAGGCTGAGATCTGCACAGGATCTTCTCTAAACCACGCCAAGAGTTAATGAAACCCTTTGTTTAAGCCCGCAAAGGATTTCAACTTTCGCAACTTGATAGAACAAATAATGGCCATTCCTCTCCCTCTATGATTCCTCGACTCCAAAATTTCACCTTTGATGAGGTTGACAGTTGTGAGCCTCTCCTTATCCGACGGTCCATATCTTTTCAGGATTCATGAATTGGGAGTTCACGACTCTCAACTCCAAAATCACTTGTCGCTTCAATCCCTGAAATTTCGATCTGCAAATTTGCACGAGATTCAACGAAGTTTTTTGGATTGGATCCAATGGCCACTATCTCTCCTGAGCTTATGGGTGTTGAAAAGTCACTCGCCTTAAATCCCTCACTTCTTTTAAATATCCAACGTCTCATGGGTCTTTGACACCTCTCCACAAAGTATTTCCACTGTTCGATTATGCACTTGATAATCCCTTCCGTGATTCGAGAATTTAGAGTGACCAAAGATTTGTCCTGCACTCCAAACTTGCGATCCCCGAATTCATGAAATGATCTAACGGAAAAAACCGACTACAATCAATGGTCCACGTTGATTATTCATATCATAGTGGTGGGTTCATCTAACTTCTAACCACCTTACAGCTCCTCCGGATCCTACGGACCTTGCAATTTCACGAGTTCTCCACAGAGAATTATGACTTCTCGATTCACTTCTCAATGACTTCCACAAGATGATTTCAACCTTTGTCTCCCTTTGATCACTTCAAAGGTTAAATCCCTCCTGATATTTCACTTGTAAACTCAAGCTTCCAAAAGGGATCCCTGCATGCACTCCTTGTGGCAAACTTTCAAATAGCCTTTGAAATTTGAATCTTTGACCCTGTGCACTCTTTGCAATAGTAGTCTCTCGATCTTCCTCCTGGATTTGTAAAATCCAAGACTTCACTTGGCCTGCACACACCTTGCACGACTCTTGTGTCTATAAAAACACAATCTAAATCTCTTCTGAGAGTTCTGAGATGAAACTCAGAGTCTAGTCGATGCACTCCTTGCATACCCTCCACTGCACTCTTTGTAGGAGTTCTAAGAAAGAGAAACAATTGAAACTCATCATTCCCTCACCCGGGACTCAAACATTCAACTGAGAATTTCAGAACCTACAAACATACATAGCATTGAAAGAAATGCATACAGAGAATGCAAACAAGCTTGCAACATACCATTCAACAGGTGGTTCTGACAACCATAATAAGCACATAGATTGGAATAAAAGGTTTCTTCTATTAATTCCAGTGTCCCTATACATGGTAAAAATCAACAGCTAAAATGCATAAAATTCTTTGTTCTCTTCTGCAGCTCTACAACTTACGAATTATGAATTACGTTACAATGATACAAGTGTTGAGGGTGTATATCATCCATTTTCCCTCCTTCACTCCTAAACTGTCTAATCTAACATTCATATCTACCTACTTGCATTAAAAAAACATAAATTTCTATTACACCCAACGGATAGGAACATACACTCCAAAATTAGTTTGGATCTGCAGATATAAATGAAACTCCACTTTCCTCCTATCTATTACATTAATGTCCATTCATTAATCTTCAAAACACTTCAAAATGTGTGTTGGTGCTTTTCCAACTGTCTCCTTTGGTTAGGCGCATGTCTTTGGCTTTATATGATGCTCCTGCGTCAACATGCCAGAGTTAAAAGAGTTGTAAATGCATATAGAATAGTTGTTAAAGAAAGGGTACATACACCCAAGTGTTTCACCTTGGGGTTCCCTAATCTTTCTACCAAGAGGAAAGATGAAATGTTGAGGTTATGTATTGGATTCAAACAATTGAACAAGGTTATAGTCAAGAACACATATACTTTTGCAAGGATTGATGATCTCTTTGATTTATTGAAAGGATAAAAGGTATTCTCCACTATTGACTTGAGTTCAATCTATCATCAAGTGAGAATCAAAGAAGATGATACTAGAAAAACAACCTTTCAGACAAGGTATGGACACTATGAGTTTGTAGTGGTGCATTTTGGGTTGACAAATGCACTGGATACATTTATGTGTCTCAT
This sequence comes from Picea glauca, assembly GCA_000966675.3. Taxonomy (NCBI): domain Eukaryota; kingdom Viridiplantae; phylum Streptophyta; class Pinopsida; order Pinales; family Pinaceae; genus Picea; species Picea glauca. The sequence continues at coordinate 66,233 of JZKD02S1933131.1, forward strand.
GAATGGGGTATCTAGAGATTTCATGGAAAAGTTTGTTATTGTATTCTTGTATGATATCCTCATCTATTCCAGGACAGAGGAGGATTATGAGAAACATTTGAAGATGGTGCTACAAGCATTGAGAGAGGACCTGTTGTATGCAAAATTGAGTAAATGTATTTTTTACCAAAAGAGAATCCATTATTTGGGTCACATTGTTTCAAAATATGGCATAGCAGTGTATATGGAAAAGATTGAAACAATCCAAAGTTGGCCAGAACCAAGAAAGATTTCAGAGGTTAGATAACTTATGGGTCTATTTGGTTGCTACGACAGATTTATTGTGGTATTCTCAACAATTGAACAACCAATAAAATATTTGCAAAAGAAAGGAGAAAATTTAGAATGAAGTTCTATGTGTGAAGAGAATTCACACTGCTTAACAGATTTGTTAACTAATGCGCCTTTTTTTAAAGATGAAGATATAGATGAGGATTTTTTTGTGTGTATAGATGCATGCAAGGAAGGGCTTGGTGGATCCTTATGCAAAATGGACATGTAATTTGTTATGATTCTATAAAATTGAAAGAGCATGAATTAAACTATTCTACACATGAATTAGAGTTGGAATCCATAGTACATTCTTTCAGGATGTGGAGGAAGTAAATTTGAGTTGCGGATAGAACATGGTGGTTTGAAATACTTGTTTGAGTAGTCAACACTAAATGCTAGAAAAACTAGATGGATGTAATTTCTCAGTGAAAATAATTTTGATATCAATCACATAAAATGAAAAGAGAACAAGATGGCTAATGCACTCAACAGAAGGGTGCATAAAATGCATGCTACAACCATTAGTATGTATAGGACTTATTTAAAAGATATAATTCTATAGGATGTAACAATAAATGAACATTATGTTCAAGTTAAAGAAAGATTACGATAGAATTATATACAACAAAAATATAAGGATTACAATATGGAACATGGTGGAATCCTATTATTTTGAAAAATGTTTATGTTACCAATTATTAGAAATTGAGAAATTTAGTTCTACAGGAGATGCATAATGTTCCATATGTTGGACATCCATGATATTAGAAAACTATTACAACTGTAAAAAAATAATATTTTGGCCTGATATGAAGAAAGATGCCACTAATTATTTGGCTAGATGCATGGAATGTCAAAATATAACGGATGAACACAAACATCGAGTAAGATTGTTGCAACCATTTCCCATTCCTTATTGGAAATGGTAAGTCAATACTATCGATTTCAATACTAAATAGGATAGGACATCAAGGCAACATGATTCCATCATGGTAGTAGTGTAAAAACATACAATGGATGCGCATTTCTTTCACGTGAAAGAAACTCATAAGGAAACCAATATTGTAGAACTTTATATGAGGGAAATTGCAAGGCTACATGGTGTGCCTAAGGTAATAGTGTCAGATCAAGATCCAAAGTTCACTTTAGATTTTTGGAAGGGGTTTTTTAATTGATTTTGGACAAATTTGAATTTCAATACAACATATCACCCATAGTCAAATGGAGAAATAGAGAGAATTAATTGTATAATTTAAGATATGTTGAGAATGTATGTAATAGACAAGCCTTCTGGGTCGAAGGACTATATCCATTTACTTGATTTTTCCTTCAATAATGGGTATCAAGTTTCATTGATGATGAGCCCATTTGAAGCATTATATGGCATAAAATTTAATACACTAGTAAGTTGGGATAATCCAGTAGACACAACCATGATTGGGCTGAAATTGCTAAAGGAAATGGAAGAATAGATGGTAAAGATCAAGAAGAATTTTAAAGTTGAAAAATATTAGAAGAAAATATATGTTGATAAAAAGAGAACACAAAGATAATTCAAAGTGGGAAAGCATGTGTTTATAAAATTTAAATCCAAGAGAAGCTTATTGAAATTGAGAAGTTGCCAAAAATTGGCAATGCAATATTATGGGCCTTTTGAGGTCCTAGAAAAGACAGGACCAATTGCATACATTCTAGCATTACCTACATTTATGAAAATCAATAATGTGTTCCATGTGTCTTTATGAAAAGAGTGTGTACCTAATCCTAATCATGTGATTGATATGAATGTGATCTACGTGGAACATGAAGGGGACTTCCAGGTGGAACCACTGCACATCCTAGACCATAAATTGAAGGTACTCAAGAAAAAATCCATCGGATTGGAAAAGGTTCAATGGAATGGTTACAATCCTAAATATTCTACATGGGAGCACGAGGAATCCATGCGAGAAGAACACCCACAAAATTTTGAAAAAATTCTAGAAAATTGAATGTACAATTGTACATAAGCGAATCAAGACTCCATTTTGAAAACTGGAGTTCCTGGAACCAAAAGTATGATATTTCATGTCCAATCGATCTGTGGGTTGAGGGGAAATGAAGTTATCTTTTGGAATTGTTGTGTGATTCATTAAGTTCCAGAATTATCGAGTATTTTGATGTAATGTTTTTATATATATCAATGTGTAAACTATATGGTTATGTACAATGAGGACAATGAAGTTTGTAGGGGAAGGGGAATGTAACATCCTTATTTTCAAACCCCAAAATAGCAATGTATATCATATATATAGTAGATGGATGAGAGCCAAGTGATGTGTATTGTAAATATAGCGTATGGTCGAGAGATAAAGTGATGCAATATGTAAATGATGTAAATTGAATATAAGGAGTAAAATGTATCGCCGGATGAAAATGGACACAGATGGAGATTTGGGGGATAAGTATCCATAAGAGGGTAAGGGGTCCAAGTGGAAGACCTACCCATTTCTATTAAACCAAAACCCATTTCTTATTTCTTTCTAAATTATACTTACCATGAACCTTCCATTAGTTGTTGAGTGTTCTAGATCCCAATCATCGAATTCATGTAAGAGGATTTGAGTGGGAATCAGTTCCCATAATTACTGAGAGCATGGGGTATGATTATAATCATATTGGGGAAGAGTGCAAGTCAAGAAAGAAAGAAAAAGGGAGGAAATTTGTATGGGTGGTAGACCATAATTATGCATTCATGTTTTTGCATAGAGAGTGTTTTTTACATGGAGTTTTATGGTCAACAATGGTGTTTTGAGTGTGGAATATTGAAGGTAGATATTGTGGAAACGTTTGGTTTTTGTTTAAAGATATAATTTCATGGATAAAAAGGTTTTGTTCCTGGGCTTAATGAGTTGTTAGAATTTTTCCAAGGAAGCACACATTTTATTGTTGGGTGAATTTGTTTTTGTAGATGTGGAATTCCTAAAGTCCCAAAAAGAATAATTCCTATCCAACCTATGTTGGAAGCCCTATAGGGGAGTGGAAAGGCATGAGGGATTGTGAGTATTGAAGGGGGATTCCATCCCTTTGGTTGTGCAGGTTGAGGGGAGGAGAGTTGATGGATTGGAATCAACTATGAGAATTAAATGTTGAGAAGGGAACATTAGTCGGCCTTGGGGAATTTAGACGACCTTAGGGACCCTTATCTCTTGTGGATTCATAACCCCATCTGAGGGGTGTCTTTCTATTCAGAATTGGAAGAACAGGGATATAGTTGGGAGGGATTTCCATCCTCTATAACTAGTTAAACATTTTATAATATAAGTGTTCTTATTTGGAGTGTTTACTCGTGTATATTGTTGATATAGATATTGTGAAATTTACTCTAAAATATATTTGATTATTATTTCTTGTTGTGAGAATAATGCCGCATTTAAATCCCTATTTATGTGGATAAATGTTTTTGTATGTTAGTTTTTTTTATCACAATACGAGTAATTATATTTATGTATCTATTGAGTATGGACAACTGAATGAACTTGAATGTCATGTTGTGTTTGAATTTCCCATTTAGATTTAAAATAACAATTATTTGTTTGGTCGTTTTAGCAGTGACGTGACCTGG
>JZKD02S1933153.1:0-13397 GCA_000966675.3 Picea glauca
ATGAAATGAGAAATAGAATGAGAGAAATGGGAGTGAAAGAGTGTTTAGTAGTCTTAGTTAACCCTAGGCTACCTTTCCCATGAGTCATTTCCCCAAAAAAATAACAAAAAATGACCAATTTCCTCCTCCTCATGCGCGCGGCCTCAGGGAGCGTTTCGGGGAGCGTTTTTTTTGCTTGGGAGCGTCCAGGGAGCGTTCGCTCCCTGGACGCTCCTTGAGCGCTCCCTCAAAAACCAGGGAGCGCAATTTTTTAAGAGGGAGTGTGCTCCCTAAAAACGCTCCCCTTGGGAGCGCGATTCGGGAGCGGGTTCGAAGGGGGGGGGGGCGCTCCCCCGCAGCCTTGATCCCAGCAACTATAAAATACAAGTTAGGATTCGCCTCACTCTTGGTGAAGCCCATACTCTGCAAGTATCCGTCAATCCCGGAATACCACACCCTAGGTGCCTGCTTGAGTTCGTACAAGGCTTTCTTAAGCCTGCACACATGAGACTCCCTCCCTTGTACCTCAAAGCCCTCAAATTGCTCTATATATACTTCCTCCTCAATGATCCCATTGAGGAATGTTGTCTTCACATCCATATCATGAATCCTCCACCCCATGACTAAGGAAATAGATATAACAGCTCAAATGGAGGCATATATGGCAACTGGAGCAAATGTATCCTCGTAATCCACTCCCTCTTTCTGAGAGAACCCTCTCACCACAAACCTGGCCTTGAATTTCTCAATGCTACCATCTACAGCATGCTTGATCTTGAAGATCCACTTGGAGCTCACCACCGATTTCTCCTTTGGTCTCGACACTATATCCCACACATCATTCTTCAAGATGAAGGTGTACTCCTCCACCATGGCATCCCGCCAAACCTGTTGATCTACCACTTCCTTAAAACTGGAGGGCTCAACATCAATGATGCTACTCATAAGTGCCACATAGTTAGGAAACTTCCTCAGAGGCCTGCTCTCCCTGAATGTGCTCTTAGGAGCCTCAACATTCTCCTGAGCATCCCTCAATGTCTGTGTAAACCATCAAGGTCTCTTGACAAACCTGGGTCCTCCCCAGTTGAAGGTTGGCTTCCTGAACTGGAAGCTGCTAAGTGTTGCTCATCCTTTGGAGCCTTCTGCTCATCGTCCTTTATCACTAATAGTGGCTCCTAGGACTCCCTGGATGATAAGCTCTCCTCGAACTTAACATCTCTGCACACAACAGTCTTCCTCTACGCTAGTATGAAGATCTTGCATGCCTTTGAAGTCTCGCTATATCCCACAAGTATACTCTTCTGTCATGAAGGCCCTAGCTTCGTCCTCTTCTCCACAAGCACGTGGATGTATACTAGACAACCAAAGATCCTCAAATATCCTATCTCTAGCTTCACTCCTGTGAATGCTTCCTCAAGAGTCTTGTCCCCCAATATCCTTTGAGGACTCATGTTCTGCACATACACTGTCGTGTTACATGCTTCTTCCCAAAGGAATATAGGCAGATTCTAGTCATGTATCATAGCCCTGGCAGAACTGATGATGGACTGGTTCTTTCTCTTCACAACCCCATTCTATTGAGGGTTGTACGAGACTGTCAACTCCCTCTTAATCCCTGCCTCCTTGCAGAAATCCTTGAAGTCATTGAAGTTGTACTCTCCCCCATTATCCGACCTCAAGACCTTGATCTTCTTCCTTGTCTGGTTCTCCACCTGGGCCTTGAACTCCTAGAACCAACTGAAGACCCCATCCTTGGTCTTCATAAAGAAGATTGATGTTTTCCTGGAAAAGTCATCAATGAACGTCACATAATATAGTGCACCATGCATTGATGCTACTGACATCAGCCCACATACATATGAATGAATAAGATCCAAGATCCCCTTGGACCTACTCTCGCTGCTTGGAAAAGAAACCTTGGCATTCTTGCCAAGTGCACACGCCCTGCTACTCAACACTGATCTGGGAGACCAGTGACAATCTCCCTCGGGATTGGCAACGCCCTATAGTGTAGGTGTTTGATCCTCTTGTGCCATAGCTCACACAGGTTGTCATTGTCATGTACCAAGGCCTAAACAGGCTTGCCCTGCAACCTGCATAAATTGCCCTCTCTAACCCCAATGACCTCTGTAGTGTCAGGGCTAGATTGTTTCAGATGGAGGAGTACTTGCCCTTTCTTGAACAGGACGGCAAAGCCCCTATCCTCCATAACTAAGACTGAGAGCAAATTCTTCCTCCATCTTGGTACATAAAGCAAGTCCTTGGCTTCCAACGAACCACCTGACTCAAGCTCGAACAAGATTGTTCCCTCCCCCTTCACTACATACTTGGCATTGTCACAAAGCTCCACATGGATCCCTAAGTCCTTCTCCGTCAGACTATTGAATAGCTCCCATGCTTCTGTCATGTGACGTGATGCACTACTGTCCAAATACCAAGAACTTATGGTGACTGTGCTAGTGGAAATGCAGGAAACTAGTGAGAAATCCCTCTCAAACTTCGCAACAAACTCATCCAACTGAGTTTTTGCAAATGTTGCTACCTACTGCAATTTTCCTCTTCCTTTCTTCTTCTTCGAACACTAAGATGCATAATGCCCACTCTTGTGGCATGCAAACCACTTGATCTTACTCAAGTCCTTCTTCTTCCCTAGTTCTGAGGTTGACCCCTCACCTTTACCTTTCTTGCTGGAACCCTTTCCTTTGCCCTTTCTTGTCTGACTGGCAGGGGCTAGGTTTTCATCGCTACCTCCTTGCCTGATAGCTTTGGACTCCTCCCAAGTTTCTTCCTGGATGAAATCATCCCAAAGCTTCTCAAATGACGGAAGTTTCTCATGAGCATAGATGCCTTTGACAAATGGTTCAAAGACTTTGAGAAACCATTGAATGTCATATTAACTAGCTTTGTATCGACCATTGTCTCCCCAACTGCTGCAAGTTGATCATGAATGTGGGTGATACTCATGAGATAGATGGTAACATTGTCAGATATGGACATCTACACTAATATGAGTTTGTTTCTCAAGATCATCTTCATGTTCATGTTATCACTCTGGAAAAGATTCACTAAAGCGTTGAACATCTCCTTGGTCGTCTACTTCTCAAACAAATGAGGAATTAATTGATCTTTTGTTGCATCCAAGATTACCCACTGGGCTTTGATCTCCTTCTTATTATAAGTTCCCTTTGTTGTTGCATTTGTCGGTGGGGTAGTCACTTGACTGCAAATTTCCCAAAGATAATTTTCCTTCGGAAACAAGGTAACCATTGGTTTCTAGGATAGGAAGTTGGATGCTCCATCCACTCTGTCTTGAAATCTTAGACTTGATGCCGACATTACTTAGATCTACTCAAAATGTCGTGGAATTAACCCTATTGATTTATAGATCTGCAAAAATCTTCTGAAAACGATTTCCTCTTCAGAGTGGATGCTTTGATACCATGTTAAAATCTCTACTCTCAACGCCTAGATAAATTATTAGCTTGTGTTTTTCCCTGTTGATAATTAAATTACAGCACATAGAATAAAATATACAGACTAGAAATAATTAAATCAGCGGAAGCAAATTGGAAACCACACTTGACACATGCATACAGATATTTTATGCCCTACAAATCAGCTTCTCATTAAATAATATCAAAGCTTACAAGGGCTCCCTTACGAGGAAAATGGCCCAATGAGGAAAACACAAATTACAGCAAACTTGGCAAACTGCCCTCCTAAAGAAACTTGTTTGCTATTGTACAGCCTGTACGATCTCCCTGCGTGCTTTACAACCTATTTGTATGTTGTATAGTCGTTGTACAACTGGTTGCACATTGTACGACCAACAACGGTACGGCCCTTTCTTGGCCCTCCAGAAAATAGTACGGCCTATTGGCACGACCTCCACAAGTTTCCTGGCTGTTGGATTTCTTCCTCTTCCTGCACTTTCCTCCTTTGGACTGAGCAAAAAGTCCTTCTCTTGCTCTCACTACGAGTCATTAACTCCCAACTCTCTCACTTGAGTTGTTGTTATGTGTCTTTCCCTTCTACCTAACCTTGCTTTTTTAATCTTGAGTTTTGATCGAATCAAACATAACCCTAATCTCCAAAGTGATTGACAGTTGACATTAAATCTCACCTCACTTGAGATCAAGGGCTAGGATTCATTCAATTCACTAATATTGATAACCTTTACATTTCAATCAATTAAACTCACCTTAATTATAAAAAGCACTTTACTTTAATAATTCCTTTAATTAAAGTAAATTACTAAGGTTGAAGGCTTTGGACGACTTCCACATGTCTAGACACTTAGACCTGTGTGGAAGTACATATTCGATGCTACAAACATCAACACATATTCCTAAAGGTGTACTCAACAAAATTAGGAAACTATGTTTCAACTATCTCTAGAAGGGAAGCAGTGAATATTTGGGCTCTCATTTGGTTAATTGGAAGCGTGGCAACTCTCAAGTGTCAAGGCGAATGGGCATTAAAGGATATTTTTATATTTCGTAAGGCGTTAGCTGCAAGGTCGCTTTGGGTTTTCTTGACTCGTGATAGTCTGTGGAGGAGGATAATAATCGAAGAGTATATTTCTCCATGCTCGATCCTGGATTGGAATCGCAGACAGTAGAAAAATATCTACAATGTATCAAACCAGTGGAAGGCTTTAACTCTAGCCTTTCCCATAGTTGGATAGTACCTAGCATGGAAGGTGGGCTCGAACTCATAGGTCAAAATTGGCACAAATGCAATAGTTGGTTGTGGGGACAATGTCTTCCTCCCTAAGGCTCTAGTTGTACAAATTCGAGAGATAGGTCAATGCACACTTAATAGAATTGGTGATGCTAATAGAACAACAATTTGGAGACAAGGATGGCTCCAAGCGCAGAATTTGGGACTCGAAGCAGAGTGGTACCAGCATTGGTATCTCTACATTACTGAGTTAAGCAAGGCCCACATTTGTCTAACTAATTCCGATGATGAAATTGCTTGGTCCTATAACGCCAATGGGGGACAATATACGGCTAAGTTGGGATATCTTGCAACGCAAAACCTGGAAACATTAACAAATAAATGGTGGTTTAAGAAGCTGTGGAAGATCAAAGGGCCACCGAAAGGCATTATTTTCTTCTGCCTTGTTCTGAAAGAAAGAGTCCTAACCTAAGACAGACTACAATTGAGAAATAAAACTAGGCTTGACTATTGTTCTCTGTGCAGGAGAAATGAAGAAAATAATATTCATTTGTTTCTGGATTCGGGAATGTCCTTTTACAAGACAAGTTTAGCATGAAATCGAAATCAAAATCCAGATAAACATGGAGCACTTATGGGATAGATCTTCTTTGGAAGAATGCTTTCATGGTTATTTTATAAGAAAAACGTTGAAGGCAATTAGAGCCATTCCTATACTGGTTGCTTGGGGAGTCTGGCTGACCTGGAATGCCAGTCTTTTTGAGGACAGGCAATGCAGGTACAAGGTTTCTCAACAGGCCCTGGCTCTACTTTCCATTTATAAGCCCTCCTTTTCTGTGAAGGGTGTTGGTATGGTGGGTGAGATAATTATCAACAACGTTGCTTTGGGTTTCTTTGATGGAGCCTGTCAAGGACTGGCACACACATGCAGCTTGGGATTTGTTCTATAACTTTTGAACTCACACTACTTTGTTGGCAAAGCCAATTTAGGACAAGGCTCAAATAATCAAGGTGAATTCAAAGCTCCGTATGCTCTTTTAAAATGTGATGTGGACAGAAATATCTTTGGTTTGCAGGTCTTTGGAGATTCGGAGCTGGCCACAAATTAGATGAATGATAGGATACAGGTGACCAACCTGGGCTTGCTGCAAATTTCACAACCACTGAAGTCCATTTCTGAACAACTCCAGCAGATCAGTTACACACATGTTTTCTGGGAATTGAACTCTGTCTCTGATACTCTTTCAAAAGAAGCTCTGCATTTGGATCTCAACAAGTTTGTTTTAGAAAAAATTTCTGAAGGACAGTCACTCTCTAAGAGTGAATGTCATATTTCTGACATGTAGCAGGCCTTTACAAGCCTATGTTGTTAGATTCTGGCAGTATGTCTGTTGAACTTTGACAGCCCTGTGTTTTGTTTCCAGYAGTATATCTGCTGAACTTTTGATCTTGTGTGATTAGCRCTCAACACCTATGGATTGTACTCTCAATTTCGCTGAAATAGAGAAAAGTACGTTTTTTTTCTTGGAAGAAAAAATTGTTTTCTGTAGGTCAAATCGCATTACATCRAACTGTCATATTTGATTTTCCCGGCAGAAAAAGTTAAAATAACCCAAAGTARACTGTCATATTATACTTTAGCTTACTTCAAAAACTAACCAAAGGGACTGTATTTGATAATCATGGCTGCCTGAGACTTTTTTCTTACGCTACGCAAAGAAGATTTACAGAATATGTTGCGTTACTTGCGTACAAAAAAATCGGTTTCTGCTACCGAGATTTAAGAAGTAACATCAGGTAGGGAGGGTACTGTCGCACACGGTTCGCTGAACTCTCCACGCAACATGTGAATCATATATAATAAATAATTATTTGAAAATATGGATAAAGCATTTGAAAACCGGACACGCTCACAGAAATAGAATCGCTGTTAAAACCCTGATCAAAGCCTGATCATATAGGTATTAAGCCCTTGTATGCAAACAATTCCAGATTGTTCGATCTGGGATTGTGAGCTTCGATTTCAATACGTCTCGGCGGTATCACTCATCACATAGTACGCACTCAAGGGGCAGATTGTGATTTTTGAGAAGAGGTTACATACATAATAACCGCGAAATATTGTATTTGATTGATGACAAACCCTAATAATCAAAAACAGAGATCGTACCTACAGATAAAAAAACACATCAAAAAGACAGTATGGTATTAGCAATCGATTGGTTTTCAGGGATATCGCCTACCTTTAGGGAGCTTTGTTTGTCCCAAACGAATTGATTCCGCGTTCACCAGCTCAGGGCCGCCTTCACCAGCTCGCTCTAAGTGGGCTTTAGAGATTCGGCATAGGAAGAAAGCAACGAAATTTATGATAACCGATGAATCATTGATAACCAGGGTCTAGTATGAGGACGAACAACCAAGAATGACAACATGAGATGGAAATCGATTTCAAAAATTGCTCCAGATTTTGCATGCTGAGTATAGTGGGCGATGTGGCAGAGATGACAGATGGACATACAGCAACGCTCTGATTAAAGGTAAATCGAAACGCTACGATTACAGTAGCGAAGGGTTAGAAACAGCGGGAGTGAAAATACACAATCAAACAAACTTTCTATTTAAGAACATGTAAAACTTTCTGATCGCTCTCACTAATTACTTTAGCAATTTCAGGGATTTTAACAAACCCTCAATTAATCTGGTTCCTCTACTTCTAATTTTTAGTTAAAAGAAGAATTAATCTGGCGACTCTATTGGCTTAATAAACTAAGTTTTAATATGGATAAGATTTGTAATATTCTATTGGCTTAGTAAACTAAGTTTTCATCCTAAATGTTATTATTTATGTATTTATGAAATTTGTTTTTAAATAAATAGAAAGAAGTGAAATGTATTGTATATTTAATTTGGATAAGATTTGTAATATTTGTGTGAAATGTTTAAAAATTAAAATGAAAAAAATATATATATTTTGTATGAAATGTTTATAAATTAAAATGAAAAAATATATATGCAATAAAAAATATTATATATTATTTATATATATTATATAATAAAATCTTTTGTAAAAGCAATGGCACTGGAGTTTGATCGATGGAAGAGGGCTTTGGTACAGAATAATAAAAGAAAAATACATCTCGCGGAGATCTCTTTTAGAGTGGCTTCGCTCCCCAATTAAATCCTCATAGAATGGAACTATCATTTGGAAAGCCATCATCAACTCTTTCTTAATTGGAGATTGGCTAATCTGGAAGATCGGCAATGGATCCAAAGTTCTTATTGGAAAAGACCCGTGGTTAGATTGCGCAAACAATCATATTCTACTAGAGGTGCTCATTAACAATCTAAAACAAAGAGGTTGTTTTTATTTAAATCAAGTGGGGCACATAGATTACACAACAGGAAATACAAGATGGACTTCGGGAGAAGCTCTAAACTTAGAAGCCCACTTTATCCTAGCATGGAATCATTATATTCACTCTTTGAATAGTTCATTTGCCATGCTCTGAAACCAAGAAGATCAACTTATCTGGTCCTACAGCCCTGTTAGGAAATACTCTCCGAAACTTGGCTACACTTCTCAACTCCAAGTCGTTGAGCAAGATCCCCCTCCCTGGTGGGGAAAATCACTCTGGAAATTAAATTGTCCTCCAAAATCGAAGCTATTCATGTGGATTCTCCTTCGAGAAAAGGCCTCGACTTGGGAAAACCTCTGAAAGCGATCCTTCGTAGGCCCAAGCAGATGCACACTCTGCAAATCAGAAGAAGAATCTATCCCACATCTTTTCCTTCAATGCTCATTTACAATTTCAGTTTGGAGAGAAGTCAGTAGTTCACTTGGACCAACTTTCAATTGGAATGGTTTGCACAAGGGGTTTGAGACAAATCCTCCACCATAGATTAGTTCTAGGCGGCCCTTGCGTTTGGGTTATGAGAAGCTTTCTTGAACACCCCTTTTGGGATGTGTGTCATGGTTTCACCCAACATCTTCTCGATCTGGAGAGAAAGAGATGGGATTTCAACTTCTTTACCTTTCTCATAGGTGCTTGGCTTGTTGTAGGCATGTGCTCTAATTGATATATAAGCATCACCTTTCATCATATACACATTCGCGGAGGCTGGATTGCTCGAAGACAGAGGGGGTCCTTGACTACCCCCTTCCACGCTTGTAGAGGCTTGGGTCAGATTTTTCCCATGTTAAAATGGGTTCATTAACACAGCAGGATGTTCCTGTGACAATAACTTTTGGGCCTCTGCAATCCGAGAGCACTAGTGAGTCGGGTGGTCTTTCACGCACAGATTACATGGATACTTTGACTTCCTTTTTTTGGTGTTTCCCCCGCCAACAGTATTAGTGGGTTTCTTATCCCCCTTACCCTTCTTACATTGTTTCTTCTTTCCATCAGGCTGTTGGGTGGTCGTCGGATTTGTCGATTGCACACTGTGTACATCCGACGTTTGGGTAGGGGGAGCAGTCGGACCAGTGGTCTGGCTGGCCGCTGTGTGCTGTATAGACAGTTGCTGCAATTGTTGTGTCAGTTGTTCAATGGGCTTTGTTTGTGTTGAACCAACAATACAATCGGCATGTGGTCCAGCTCTCTGTCTGGTTTTATCAAGTATGGATCGTGGCGCATCCAACAATATTTCGTATAGTAGACTAAACTGAGAATAAATTAGCTCAAGCTGTTGAGCTCTCATGATTGCATCTTCTTCGGAAAACACTCACGACGTTGCAGCGTCTTTGGATAAATGTGGGACCAAAGACTTAAGGAACCACTCAAGCAGGAATGCTGGTGAGACTGGCACCTTAATCAAACTCTTCCGGCATCTCCATTCTCGGATGTGATCAGAGATATGGTCTGTTTTTGTCTATTCGAAATTGGTCAGCAATTTTGTGCCGCCATCGTATCTCATAAGTAATTGGAAATGGTTTATGAAATCCATTGCCAATTCGTCGAAGGAAGAGTATCTTGAGCGGTCGAGCTCAATGTACCATTTCGTGGCACTCCCAATGAGAGTGCGTTGAAACAATCGCAACTGTACGGAGTCGTCTTTCAACGAATTAGACCAACACCGAAGGTGAAAGGTAGTCACATGATCTCTTGGATCTTTGTTAGGCTTGGCTTCGAACTTTGGTATGTCCGAAGGCAACTTCGTCGGAATAGGGGGCCAACGCGGATCGTGACAAATAGGGTCATTCAACAACCTTGTCAAGTCTGGAAAATGCAAGGTTGCCAGGAACGGTAGTTTGGGTTGATGGTTATAACCATGGAAAAAGGGGCCTGGAGTTTGACTGGCACCAGGTTGCCAAGAAAAGTTGGGTTGTTGGCCAAGGTTTTGGTAAAAACCATGGCCATGACTAGCGTACGGATTTTGCGTTTGTGGAGACATCATCGACTAATTTCCAAAATAGGATGTAGATGGTTGGGCGTGCATTGCATTCAGAGGACTTTGGGAAGGGTTACCCCATACCGATCCAATGGGCATAGGTCTTGTGCCTTGCCCGGGGTTCCATTGGTTGTGAAAGGGGTTGCCCCCGATCGACATTCCTGACGAGGGAACTGATCTCTGCCAAGAATTCCAAGGTCCTGGTGTGGAAGGAATTTCTGGGTTGCCCCCTGTGCAGGAATAGTACCCTGCATAGGATTTGGTTGTCCATAACCGGGATTGCCCCTAGTCGGAAAAGTAGCTGACGAGAAAGAGTTGTTACCAAACGCTCTGAATAAAGAAAATGGTGTCGATCCTATCGGCATGCTATGAGAAGGTAGTCCTTGACTCCCTGCTCCAAACGAGCTATGGTGTGTGCTATGTCTGGCGGAATGTTGGTGAGCACCGCCGAGTGAAGGAGACGAAGGAGGGATATGACCTCCTCCGTAAGGGAAAGCGTTAAAGGAAGTTGAAGGCCCCCCCATGGATCCTTGTAGAGGAGCGTTAGAGCTCCCTGCCCCCAGACCTAAAGTCTGTAAAGTGGAGTAAGAAAGTACAGGGCTTGTACCTGAGCTAGGCATCCCGTATGAGAACGGAGGGCCTATCGCACTCTGTGTGAAAGGAGAAGTGGTCGCCGCCAAAGACAGGATCGAACCACCGCTTGAGGTAGAGGCAGTCGAGACCATGGTAGCTCGGACCAACGACAGTGGGTTAAGGAGTGGAACACCCCCTGTGGTGACAGTCGTAGTGGGAATAAGAGAATTCCCGGAAGAAGTGACAACATTTGTTTCCATTGTTGCATGTGATACTGTTTGGCACTTGTAAGGATAAATATGTACGATTGTGGGCACTGAAAGATCAATGGTTGGAGTTTTGGATGGACCAAGAGCTTCTGCTCCAAGGTCTGAAATGGTTGGTTCCTCCGGATGTTGGTCGGGCATAGTTTCCTGTGACCCGGTCGCTTCAAAAGACCCTTGTTGGTCTAGCTTTCGCCTTAGCGGTGGCAGGCCAAGAAGCCTCCGCGACCAACAGAGCTCGTGATCCTCCATTGTGTGAGAAGATCAAAGACACACTAGGGCTTTTTATTCGTTCAAAAAACAACACACACTAGAAAAGGTCCCTACGAGATAAAGCAAGCAATCACTAAACTAGTTGGAAAAACAGTTACAACAACCAACACTAGAGCAACTTATCGGTGCAAGTGCAACTCAAGTACGGAAGCACCCTCCGAGTATACTCTGCAAAGCGTGGCCCGATGTCTGTCCTAGGTACCACGGTATACCCCCGCAGTCACCTTTGTAAGTCCCTAAAATAATGGCAACTAGGTTGCCAGTGCGTGAACAGTCACCAGGCGGATACAGTCGACAGTCGGGTGGACCGCAATGAGCAGGGTATCAAGCCCAAAACCTATCAAGGGTATCGAAAGAAAGTGGTCTGGAAGACAATTGAGGACCTCGAACGGATTCGAGACCCACGAAGCTCCGTGGAAAATGCAATCGACGGAATCCCAAAATAAGCCCTCTATATGTTGTCCCGACTACGCTTGGTCTAGCTTTGGAGGGATTATCTCCACTACTTTTCCGCACACGACCTCGTGTTTTGCCCCTGTGTTAGAGGGGGGTCCCGGATAACTTTCATGATACTAGACTTTTAACACTCTCTAGCACATACTCTTATGTATGTTTTGCAGCCTTGAAGAGTTTCCTCTCCAACCTAAATCAAGGCTCTAGCCTAGACTAGTTGATGGACCCTACAAACATAAAGTCTAGTTGATTTTAATTAATCGTTAAGTTTTTATGGCTTGTCTTAAGTCAAAGGTTATGAAAGTGAAACTAGTGATGTTTTGAGAGATGAAAGAAAAGATAAACAGAAAGATGGAAACAAAATAAATTCTTCTTGACAAATTCAGGTTTGCTTTTTTTAATTTTTTAACCAACTTTTCAAACTAAAATTTTCCTAAGATCTTTGAACAACAAACTCAAAACAGAATTTCGCTCGACTACGAGCTACTTATTGTCCTAAGTAAACAACCAAGAACTTATGAAAGCAAAACTTTTCCTGGTTATTAATGCAAACCAACAAGTACTTGACCAAATCAAGAAATAAAAGATATTTTTTTTTATTTAATGCTCGCAAGGTAAATAGGAAAAATAACGACACGTAAAGACCAAGAAAACTTCTGGCCTGAGCACAAATCGCAAAGAGTCACTAACAATGACACACAAGCTGATGAAAGCAGACTCTCACACTTGTCTAAAAATCCTATGAAAGAAAAAATCGAGGAAAACTTTTTAATGAAAAAGAAAGTTGTTGTTGTAATGAAACCTAAGTTTTGACTGCTATGACAAAGACCGATAACTAAATCAAGGAAATCCCTGAGAGGTATAATTCTTGATAAGGAAGACGATGGTTGCCTCTCCTTAAACAAAAATTTTCTCAACAGGCACGCTGCTGACAATTCAACAGCCAGCATGTGCACGCGAGCTGTGTAAGGTCAGGGTGCGTGTACATGTATGCAGGCCTTATACAGGACGCGTGTACCTATGCCACTCTTCAAAAATGACAAAACAAGCAATCAAACACTGGCATAGACTAATGGTATTGAGAGCCAAAGTCCCTTGAAGACTGAGAAACTTACTTTGACAGAAAAAGAAAAAACAATTCAAGGAAAATTTTCATAGAACAAAGCCAATCTGAGGTAATAACCTAAGCTACAAATTGCAAAAACAAAAACCATAATGAAATCTAGAAAACCCCTGAGAAAGATCACTTCTGACAGGGGAGAGGATGACTGCCTCTCTAAAAAAAAAAAATTATGAACTCAGACACGTGACTAACACTTCATCAGCTAGCGTGTGCACGCGAGCTGTGTGAAGGTAGGGCGCGGGTACACGCCTGCAGAACTTATACAAGTCGTGTGTACCTCTGTGACTCCTGTAAAAGAAAAGGCAGCCAAGCAAAGAAAGCAGGGAGTACTGGTATGGAAGACCAGAATCCCTACTAGCTCGGACTCTTGCATAATCTCAGAAAAAAAGTAATGAAACCAATTTAAAAATGCCCAAAAAGTATTCCCAAAAAACCCTAGAGAGTCCCTAGTATGGTCGCCAATTCTATTGTGGGTTGGAAATCCCTCCTACGGACTAGCATTAAGGGTTTTATCATGCATGCAGAAATGACCTAAAGTCTCCTACTTCTTACCAACATCCCAATCATAAACCCCATCATTCATATGCAAATACAAGGTTAAAAAAGATCAAGTTATTGTACCTTAGTTTATGTGTTTAATGTCGATCCCTTTAACACTGGGT
>JZKD02S1933164.1:7027-21079 GCA_000966675.3 Picea glauca
CAACTGGCTGCAGACCAAGGATGTTCCACCCAACCGTATACATTGTTGTTCCAAGTCTCAACAACAATGTCACCCCCGAGCCAGGGCTATGAATCCACAAAGATGGTTCCAGAGTATTAATCGGATTCCCAAACTAGTCAGCACTCAAGCCCTCACAGGATTCTGAGCACCCACAACAATCCAAATTACATCAACTCTCTTTTACCCAGCCTGGACAACCCAAGAGAATGGACCCCCTTCTCTAACATGCAGCCCCTTAGGTTGTCCATCTCCTTCTAGGGATCTAGGGCATCTGATTAAGAATATCCATGTTGGGACTCTCAGGATTCGCAAATGTGAGCAAAGTTGAACACGAGCCAAAGCATCTTAGACATGCAAGCCTTAATTCATGTTGGAATACACCAACAGTCTCTACAGCCAACAAAACCATGGCTCCTCTTCAACAATTTGTTTTCCCTTCCCAAGCCAAGCATGAATGAGGAAAAAGGAGTGGGTGAGAGAGTGAATGGAGAGAGAATGGGGTGAAAGGTGTGAACAATGAACAATGAGTGAGTGAGTGAATGAGTGAAGAAGAAGCAACCCCCACAACAGACAAAAGATGGGTTTATGTAATTCTTTGAATTAAGCAACCACTTGGACTTGCCCCCAAAAAGATCATGTAACTGTTATTCTCCATTAAAAAAAAATGGGTAAATAAAATATAAACTAAATACTTAGCCCCTCAATCCCCCTCTCTTATGGAATCATAGCCCCCTATAACTCTTGTCCTTGTTCGTCTAGCAGCCAATGATGTATCTATTATTAATAATGATCAAACATTACATTTCCTAGGCACACTCACCCCTTTCAATTGTTTGGGCACTCTGGCCTTTCATAGATTAACAAAGCACATTATTTAATATGGGGCTCAAAACCCATGGTGTTATATCCCCTCCCCCTTATTTTAGCATTGTCCTCAATGCATATACAAAACATCAACAAAATTTCAAAATTTATTCAAAACATTGTGGGTACTCTTCCTGCATGGCATATTCATGCTCCCAAATAGCATCTTCAGAAATGTAGTAGGTCCACTGAACTTTTACCAGCTCTATAACTCGATTCCGAAGCATTTTGACTTTTATGTCCAATATTCACATTGGTTTGACCTGAAAGTCTCCCTTTGTCTCTACCTGAATTAGATGCCAATCAATACAATGGTTAGGATCATGTACATATTGTTTTAGCAAAGAGACATGAAATACATTATGCACATTCATGGAAGTAGGCAATGCAAGCATGTATGCAACTGGCCCTATTCTGTCCAATATCTCAAATGGACCACATAATCTAGCTGCTAGTTTGTACAACTACCCAACTTCAAAGAGCACTTATTGGGCTTCACTTTTAGAAGCACATGCTCCCCCACTTTAAATTCTCTAGTTGTTATGTTCTTATCTACATAAATTTTATGTCTATCTTGAGTTGCCTTTAAATTCTACTTAATTCTAACCATCTAGTCTTCTGGCATATCCTTGAGCAATTCTGGCCCAATTACCACTTTGTATGTTGGGTTGTCCCAACTCATTGGAGTATTGTATTTCCTACCATACAACACTTCAAATGGGCTCATTTTCAATGAAGCTTGATACCCATTATTATAGGAAAACTCAACCAAATCCAAGTGATATTCCCACTTAGATCGCTTATCCATCATATACATTCTCAATGTGTCTTCAATTACTTGGTTGACTCTCTTTGTCTACCCATCTGACTGTGGATGGTATGTTGTGCTAAAGTTCATATTTGTAGAAAATCCTTTAAACAATCCCCTCCAGAAATTTGAAGTAAACTTTGTATCTCTGTCTGAGACAATTGCCTTAGGTATCCCATGCAACCTAGCAATCTCCCTCATGTAAATTTTTGTAATATTAGCCGATGTGTGAATCATTTTTACAGGAACAAAATGAGCAGATTTTGTCAATTTATCAACCACTACCATGATTGGATCATGTTGTCTTGTTGTCCTGGGAAATTTAGTTATAAAATAAATGGTTACCACTTCCCACTTCTTCTCTGGAATTGGTAATGGTTGTAGCAAACATGTTGGGTGCCTATGCTCAACCTTCACTCTCTGACATTCCATACATCTGGCAATGTAATCAACAACATCTCTTGTCATTCCCGGCCAAAAGAATTTGCTTCTTACTACTGCAATTGTTTTATGGTAACTAGGATGTCCGGCATATGGAACATTATGCATTTCTTTTAATACCAAATTCCTAAGTTCTCCGAGAACTAGAAACATAAATTCTATTTTTGTGCTTAAGTAATCCATGTTTCTTCATCTCATATTATTTAATTTTTTGTTGTACATTTTCTTGTTGTAATCTTTCTTCTACCTATAGGTAATGTTGATCTGTGACAACAACATCTAAAATTATGCCCTTTAAATCTGATTGATGCATACTAACAGTTGTAGCATGCATGAGATGTACTCTTCTAATAAGTGCATCAACAAATTTATTTTCTTTTCCTTTGATATGCTTGATGTCAAAATTGTATTCACTTAAAAATTCCAGCCATCTCGTTTGTCGGAGTTCAAAGTTGGTTGTTCAAAAAGATATTTCAGACCATTGTGGTCTATTCTTAATTCAAATATCTTCCCCATGAGATAATGCCTCCACATATTCAATGTGTGAACAAGGTAGCAAGTTCCAAGTCATGTGTGGTATAGTTCCTCTCATGTTCTTTAAGATTTCTGGTCTCATAACCAATGACATGTCTATTTTGAGTGAGGACTCCACCAAGTCCTTCCTTGCATGCATATGTACATACCACAAAACTTTCATTTGGGTCAGCAATATTTAAAATAGGTGCACTAGTAAGTAATTCTTTCAAGAAATTAAAGTTCTCTTCACACTCAGATGTCCATTCAAATTTAATTCCCTTCTTTTTCAAAGAAGTGATGGGATGAGCAATATTAGAGAACCTTGCTATAAATCTTATGTAGTAACCAGCTAATCCCGTGAAATATCTAACTTCTGAAACATTCCTGGGTGTTTTCCATCCTCTAATGGCTTCAATCTTCTCTGGATCTACTGCTATACCTTGTTCTGAAATAATGTGCCCCAAGTAATGGATCTGTTCTTGGTAAAAAGAACACTTGCTAAGCTTGGCATACAACTGATGTTCCCTCAGCACTTGCAATACCAATCTTAGGTGATGTTCATGCTCTTCTTCTGACTTAGAATAGACAAGTATGTTGTCCAAGAATACTATGACAAACTTATCCAAGTAATTTATGAATATGTCATTCATTAAGCACATAAATATTGTTAGTGCATTGGACAGTCCAAATGGCACCACTAAAAATTCATAATGCCCATACCTGGTTCTAAAGGTTGTCTTATCATTGTCTTATTCCTTGATTCTTACCTAATGGTACCATGATCTCAAGTCTATCTTTGAGAATATATTTGCACCTCTTAGATGATCAAAGAGGTCATCAATTCTGAGTAGAGGGTACTTGGTATTTACAGTGGATTTATTCAATTCTCAAAAGTCAATACACAGCCTCAAAGTTCCATCCTTCTTTTTGACAAAAAGTACGAGTGCTCCCCAAGGTGAAACACTTGGACGTATGTACCCTTTCTTCAAAAATTCTTCCAACTGCATTTGTAATTCTTTTAATTCTAGTGTACTCATTCTGTAAGGTGTTTTTGATATGGGGGCAGCTCCTGGAACTAAATCAATAGAGAAATGTATCTCCCTCTTTGCTGGCAACCCTGGTATTTCTTAGAATACATCTTCAAATTCTTGTAGTACCGAGAATTCTTCAAGGCTTGGCCCCTTTGTCTTTTCTGGCTCCTCCACATGGGTTGCATATAATTGACCATCCTTTTCTGAAACATCTCTTCAGTTGTAAGGCTAAAATCTCTCTTATAGAGATGGGTCTTAGAAATCCTTTCACAGTGTTATTTTTTCCTTCTCCATCAAGACATGTAAATGTCTCGTTATGACAATCTAGAACAACATGATGCTTGTCCAACCAATCCATTCCAATTATAATATCATAAGATCCCAATGGTATAATATTTAGATCAACATTAGTATTCACACCATTAAGACTTATGGAACAACCTCTAACCATATCATGGATTCTCCTTTTGGTTCCAGTGGCTAGTTGAACCAAACTTGATTTTTCAAGCTTACTTTTCTCCAAACATAATCTATCCACTATTTTAGGATCAATGTAACAATGACTTGATCCTGAATCAATCAAAATAGCAACATGTTGATCAATGATCTTTCCTTCTACCTCGATCATATTAGATTGGCACTCTACTTGTTGATCATCTAAGACTGCATAAATTCTTCCCATGAATTCTACTATTATAGCCTCTTGGATGTTTTTCTTGGTCTTCACGTTGTCCTTTCTGTGAGGGAAATCCTTGTATAGATGATCTTCTTTACATCCCTAACATTAGATTGGTGCTCTTCCCCTTTTTCCCAAGGAGTCTTCTCTCTTGGATTCATCCTTAGCATACTAGTCTTGATGATTTTTATTAGGGCTATTTCTATTGAAAGGAGGTTTGAATCCCTTCGTCCTCTGATCAGATTTCTCCTTCTTCTTATCCTTTCAATATTTTTGCATGGATTATCTACCCTTGCCTTGCTCATACAAGTACTTATCCTTCCTGATGGTCTCAGTCAAAGTCATGGGTTCATCATATTGGATCTTCTCTTTATAAAAGGAGGGAAATCCACTTAAAAACCTATGTACTTTCACCTTATCATATTTAATAAACCCCACATACTTTAGTAGCCCCACAAACTTCTTTTCATACTCTGCCATGGTCATGCTTCCCAGCCTAAGTTCAAAGAAATATCGTATCATCTTGTCATAGAAGTGCTATGAAAGGTACTCCTTCTGAAAATATTTCTTGAATTGTTTCCAAGTGATCTTATTCTCATTAATGTGCTCAACTTGCTTCAATTTATCCCACCACATAGCAGCTTTCCCATGTAAATGGTATGTGGAAATTATGGCTTCTAGGTTTAATGCAATTGAAAATACCTCCTGAGTCCAAGAAACCATGCCTCAACATCATATTCCTTTTCTCTTTCTCCATCAAAGGATGGTGGGTTAAGCTTCCTCATCTCTCCTTGCAAACTATCAAATCCATGTCTTCTTCTTTGGTGCCTAACAGAAGACACCTCTAGGATACTTATAGAATCTTCAGATCCATAAAAATTCCTTGTTGAGTAGAGAGGTGAGTGATGCTTATGAGTTCTGCTAGCACTTCTTGAATAACTAGTTCTTCTGCGGTCATATTTTATGTCGTGACATCTTCCCTCTTCCTATTGTTTTGAGTTTGATCCATTCTGTGTTTGCCTTTGAAACTGATTTAATCTTTGCATCACTTGAGCATTTATCTGATTTTGTTCTCTTATCAGTCTCTCATTGTCTGCTTTGTATATCTGCACTTCTATTTCCAGGCTTCTCACAGTCTCTATCAATGCTTCTTGCTCCCCTCTGGCCTGGTGTCCATTGGATTATGTCTCTGCATTACCAACACTGATATTATGACCTTTGGCCTCTTTATCATGGCTCGAATCTCCCTCTCCTTCTTCTATTTCTTGAATATGAATTATGAACTGATATGTTTACACCCCCTAATTCTGCAAAATGTGCAAGCCACCATTTTGTTATAATTATGCATATTAAAAAAAAAAATCCAAACAATGCTACAGGTCCTTTGTCTTCTCAATTCATGAAGAATATATTATCATTCTCCATATTATAATACTTCCATGTTATCCTTTCGCTGGTACAGAATTTGAATTTTGCATAGGCGCTTCCTTCAAACTATTTTTCATGTGACCATGGCTTGAAGCCACGAGCTTATTCACTCTTTAGTGCCTTCCTCTATATTCTTCTACACAGGAGCTTGTTTGTACACAATGTCTGAGGGATTGGTCACTTTCAGATCCTTTTTCACCTCGAATTTCCCCTGTTACCTTTTTATGAGATCGGTGTTGGGACCAAGTCCTCCGGACTTTGGCCTTCAACTATTCTCCCTTTTCAATCTTTGATTTCTACCATAATTCAACTTTGTCAAATCCCTTCTAATAACTCTACTAGTAGATCTGGATGTCGAGATTTGATCTCTCATCGACTAGACGATCATGCCCCATATAGAGGCTTAAACGAGATCAACGGTCGCAACTTAATCAGGCACTAAGTTGGATAGCCTTAATCAATTCAGGACTTTGGCGCTCCGGTACTCCAGAACATTACAACTCCCAAGTCTCTCAACTCCCCCGGAGTAATATTCATCAAAGTACTTATGTCATCCTTCAACTGTTGGATCTAACGGTTGAGAAAGGTCCCGAAGAGATATTATATCGACGGTCTACATGAATTTTCAATTTCGGTCTTCGGCACTTTTGTTGGTAGAGACGTTAGACACCCCCGGAGGACATAGTCCCAGAGATGACATGGCATGATGATGTCACCCATGGTGGCGTGGACCCATGCCATGTGTTCCATGTCTCACTAAAAAATGAGTAGGTTAGGGTCCAAAAGGTATTGAATCTGGGTGACACGTGTCCCCACATGACACTCTTGCCACGTGGCCTACAACGCATCATCCATCAAATGGACGATCCACATTCCTCCCCTCCATATCTGACGACCTACGTGATTTCAAGGACTGTGGATTTACACTTTGTAGCTTCAACACTTCGCGGCTTCGACACTTCATAGATTCGACACTTCGGGGCTTCTCGCTCCAGATGACCACTACACTCTTGAACTGTCGAACGTCGAATTGGAAAAGGGTGGAGATCTACGGCTAAGACTCTCCTTTGATCAACGACTAGGATTAGCTCTGGTACTTCGGAGCTTCGGGACTTTTCACACTAAAATAAATTTCACCCACAATCCTTCGAATAGATGAATTTTCGAATACTTGGAAATCTACAGACACGTGTACCCAACAATCGATGGTCAGGATTTACTCTGAAATTTGGGACTTAAGGTAATTCTCCACTTTGTGCAACCACAACCAATTTCTCCCGGAGTGTCGAATTGTCGAACCACTTGGGGATCCAATGACTCGCACTCTCCCAGTGATCTATGGTGTAGATTCACTCTGGGACTTATAGCTTCAAGGATTTCTCCTCCTATCAACACAAGGGTCAATTTTTACCGAAGTGTTGAATCTCCAAATTGTGAGATCTATGGCTCACGTTACATGATGGGATTTATGGCTGATATCCACTCCGCTTTGGCCAAGACTTATGGCTCGAGAAATATGATCGAAGGTTCTCATTCTCCTGCACTCGGATCCAACAGTTGAGATCTGATCTCCTCTGTCGTGCGCTCTCCTCTCATCTAGGTTTGATCCAACGGCCCAGATCTAATATTCCAACCCAAATCAACGGATTTTGTGGTTTCTCTTCTCTGTGGCTATGCTTCCCTCCAATGAAGGATTTCTCAATATTTCAAAGGCTTGACCTTTGATCTCTCCACTGCAGGGTCGACTCCTTGGCCTATGCTTGCTTTCTCAAACTGCTACACCTCCTGAGCTTTCAAACACATTCAAAGTGTTATCTCAATGCCCTCATGGCACACTATAACTTCAAATTCAACCAATTCTAGATCTGAATTTGCTAGAACATATATTAATTAAGAATATCTCACCACTTGGACAAATTTCCCATGAATTTAACAACAGAAAATGGGATTTTTCCCAATTCCATGCAATTGCTTCTGATTTTTACCATGGACGCACTGTAACTTGAAATTTGGCCACTTCGAAATCAATTCTCTGTGAAATTTCGCTTCAATTCATCTTGCTCAGCCCATCCAGGCTCAGTGTTGAAAACTGGAGCTATGATACCAATTTGTAATGCACCCAACCACCCCCAGGTTGGGCTACACCACTTCAAGCCCACTTCTGGACTTCTTTCGACTTCTGATCTAACTTTTAATTAACAAAGATGCATGAAGTATTCACATGCATAGATAAATATTCATGTTATAACATAAATAAATGAGACATATGTCATGAACAACAATAACCAACAAGCATGCATATTATAGATACAAATTTCATTGACAAATAAATACACATGTAAATAAAACCATGACAGAAAGCACTTATCTTTCATAAAACGAATCGGCAGCTGGCTGCAGACCAAGGACATTACTCCCAATTGTAGACATTGTTGTTTCAAGTCTCAACAACAATGTCACCCCCGAGCCAAGGCTATGAATCCACAATGACAGTTCCAGAGTGTCACTCGGCTTCCCAAACCAGTAAGCACTCAAGCTCTCACAGGATTCACAACACCCACAACAATCCAAAGCACATAATATCTTATCTACCCAACCTGCACAACCCAAGAGAATGGACCCCCTTCTCTACCATGCAGTCCCTCGTGATGTTCATCTCCTTCCAGGGCTCCAGTGCATCTCATCAAGAATCTCCATACTTGGACTCTCAAGATTTGCAGCTATGAGAAAAATTGAACACATGCCAAAGAATCTTAGACATGTAGGCTTTAATTCATGGTTGGAATACACCAGCAATCTCTACAACCAACAAAACCATGGCTCCTCTTCAACAATTCGTTTCCCCTTCCCAAGCCAAACGTGAATGAGGAAAGAGGAGTGGGTGAAAGAGTGAATGGAGATAGAACAGGGTGAAAGGTGTGAACAATGAGTGAGTGAGTAAATGAGTGAAGCAGAAGCAACCCCCACAACAGACCAAATATGGGTTTATGTAATTCTTGGAATTAAGGAACCACTTGGCCTTCCCCCCAAGAATCTCATGTAATTGTTATTATCCATTAAAACAAAAATGGGTAAATAAAATACAAACTAAACACTTAGCCCCTCAAGCCCCCTCTCTTGTGGAATCATAGCTCCCTATAACCCTTGTCCTTATCGATCTAGCAGCTAGTGATATATTTATTATTAATAATGATCAAACATTACATTTCCTAGGCACACTGGCCCCTTTCAATTGTTTGGGCACTCTGGCCTTTCATAGATTAACAAAGTACATTATTTAATACGGGGCCAAAAACCTGGGGTGTTACACACCCTAACCTATTGGATACATCAACATGCTCCAATAGTAAAAATTTTGTTCAAAATGCATCATGAACCTGTGCATTTTTCACATTACCATTCAATTATCAGAATGGTCATCATTCATTTCTTAGTCTTCCATTCATGCATGATGTTTTTTTTTTTTGTTAATGTAATCTATGATTCTTATATGTGTGTGTGTGTGTGTGTGCTTGCACCCCACTACTCAATTCTCAACAGTAATTAAGGTTGTGACTATGTTCTCCTCGCAGAGTCCTTACACAGTTCCTTCACAGGCAACTCCTTCGGTATGCAACTTCCTTATTGTGTATCCATCACTATCTTTGATGGCCTCAAACTTGAGTTAGCTTCAGTTGTTTACCAAATACTCCATAAGGAATATAAACATGTATCTTTTATATGCATCCAGATTATTTATCCACACATGTTCCTTGTTTTGTTAACTTACATCCATGATTCACTTAACCACATGCATAATCATAAGCCTATGTGTATCTACCATAGGTATACTTTACATCTCACATACATCTTTTCATTAAAATCATTTAACTCGTGATTGTTCACAATTGTTCTCATGTGATCCTCAAAGGCATAATCATGTTGCATTATATCATGACAACGGAGCATCCTTGCTCATTTACTCTTTCATCTATTTATACTAGCCTTTCCTAAGGGAATGGAAAACATTCCCCTCAAGCTATCATTAAAAACAAAAATTTCATGACTCTTCATAATGGAGTCAACCATGCATCCATGGTATTCATTTAATCTTGGCAAGTGCAATTCTTACCTTACATTTCACTCATTTAAGCAGTTACATCGTGCCTTTAGTATACATACACTCTTACATCATACACGTGCATCACTTGCACATTTAATATCATTCATATCTAATTGGTCTGAATATTAGTCTTCCAGATCCTTTTCCCAAGGATCTTGTTGCCATTCTTATGACAGGTCTCATAGAGATACTCAACACTAAGCTTCCCTCTCTGTTGAGAGCTTGCAGTCATTCACATATTATCCACATGGCAAGTTTAATAGACATAATCATAACTATGTCCCCCTTTCCATACAACAACAACCAACAAGGAGGAATTTTTGCCTCAACTACTATAAATTTATTCAACAACCTAGAAATACCATCTGGGCAATTCTAACAATTCCCAAGGCAACAAGACAACTTATCAAGCTTCTTTTTTTTCATGCCTCAAACCAATTTTGGTTAATAGACCTTTTATCGAGGGAATCCTTTTCTAGATTCCCTCTCACTACTACTTGAGCATATCAAGACATACCTTATATGGATACCATACACCTCTGGATGTCAACCTGACCCATTGGTCATCTGGAAGTGTCTCAACACTTCCTTTACCACATTTAGGAGAAACATTTCATTAATCCTTTTATTCAACAACAGTCAGGGATGGAGGTCACTCTCATCCTCCCACGGGAATTTTGGCAGATTAGTTTTCTATCCACTAGGCAAGGGAGGTTGCGGTGATTTATCACTCAATCACTCCATATTTATGCATCTTTGTTTATCAACTTGATTAGAAAAATGATGCCCAACAATTTCTATACTCAGAAACAAATTTGTTTCTCAATTACCTTTGGAACCAGAGAGTTGCACATGCTCTCCCTTTTCAGAAAATGGTCATCGGACCTATTCCTCTTGCACAAACACACCCTTAAGTTAATAGGGATACACACTACCCTAGCACACCCATGATCTTTTAAACTTTCTCATGTCATTTCACTTCTTCCATGAGATCCATTCTCAGTCCACGTGACTTCTTTTATTTCACAAAGAGTGATTACCCCAGTAGGAAGTTTTTCAGTTATGAAAGGTCAAGTAGGTTGATCTCGTCTACTTCCATAAGGCCTCTAGACATGGAGGATTGTTCTCCCAATTCCAAATCCTTCATTTAATCAACGCTTTTAATTAACAGAGGCTTCATTAAGCCCACTTTTAGGCAATTCCTTACGCCTATTCATTCCATTTTCCTTCTGGACTTGAATATTCCTTAAAACAGATTTATGCCATTTGCATCCAAGTTTTATTATTAATGCCCCTCAGCATAATCCCACTTTTGTAGGACTGACTATCATTTCCCAAAAGAAATTGTTGGTTTCTTCTGCCACGGTCTAGCATTATTCAATCTCGTTGGGTAAAATCCCAACTGAATTTTAATTTGCATCCTTCTACTCAAGGAACTTATGCAGATAATTTCCATACGACGTTAATATTCTCAACAAGGTCATCTTACCCTTGGTAAAATAGTCTTATGACTGTTATCAAGCCCATCCAATCCTATGTTTGAATCATGCTTTGCTAGATAGGGTAGGGCATGGTTCCCTCTCCCTTAAAGTTTTCTAAGAAAGAAAAATCACTTGACTCTTTCATGAGCCCAAGCAGGCCAAGTGTTGTTTCCCGCTCTGATACCACTCTGTAACACACCCGACCCCTAAGTACCTTTTTAAGGGATGGGGTATAAGTTTTTCCTTGGTTCTGTAGCTTCTTGAATCCCTCAGATAAGAACACCATTGGCTTCTGTTCTCTGAGAGCTTTCCAATGACTATAAACTCGTCCAAAACTAAGTTATGGTTCGAGAGTTATGGACTTCTGAAGTTTTTGGGGTGTCATTGGCCAATGGTCACCGCCTTTGCCACGTGGATTCACTTTCCTCGTACCATCCAACATGACACTTTCGTGGCCCCGATCGTCATCATTTGAAAATGTCGTGCCTATGGAAGATGGCTTTACAAGGGAAAGTCTCTATCGATTCGTCGCGGGCTTATTCACTTCCCCAACCTCGATGCTTCTTGTTTTTCCCTTTTTCCTTACCATGCGACCGACATTGGAATACTAGTCCTCTAGACTTCGGTCTTTCCATGCTCTGTTGTACAACACTAAATCTTCCCGGAGACCCAAAGTCCTAGAGCCTCTCTCTCTACTCTAGAATCTATGGTGGAGTTTTGTCCAACTTTGAATCTAATGGCTAAGATTTCCCTGCACTTAACACATCGCTTGGAATTGACTAGATAGGTGGTGTCCCACACCTAATTCATTTTCAATCCCATGATAACACATGGAGCTATCCAGACACTCCACATCACCATGACGCACACAGGCTTGTCCTATCAAATCTTGACACTACAACCGGGGAAACTTCGGTGCTTCAGCACTTTGGCGCTTCAACCACTTTTCTCTATTTGCAAATCCTCTAGAGTCATGAACCCTAAAGTCCTACCCCATGGCTTTGACCTTTGGCCCTTTTGGAGCTTGCATCTTAGCGCTCCAAACACCTAGATTTCTGAAGTCTCGAACTCTCAGAGTAGGTCCCTCTTGAGTACGGGGTGTTTTGCACGAGTGTCCCTACAACCATCTTCCACCCAGTAGATATGTGGCGATGACACCACCTTGACATATGAAACCCATCTCTCCGAACTTATACCATATACGATGAGTCAATAAGACTCGTGGTGATGATGCCACCTTGACATGTGGTAGCCATCTCTTCAACCTTATACCATATATGATGAGTCAGTAAGACATGTGGCTTAGCCATGATATGTCATGTGTCATCTATGTCATACAGTCAGACTCCACCGTGTACTTTGCTCATGTCATTTGTTGACGTCACTCTGGCCTTCGGCCTTCGAGGAAACTCCACACGTTGCATCCTGAATCACCTGAAGTGGGGTTTAGTCGAAGAGCCTAATAATGATCTGACAGCCCATAATATTCCCTGGTTTGATCCAACGACTGACAGGGATTCATGGCTCCGCACTCTCGTGATCCACTCAATCCTAAGTCTTTAGTCCCGGGGGTAATCGATTGGGAGGATCATAAGGCATAATGACCACTTGCTATCGGTAATCCCTTCCCTTACTCTATCCTTCCACTAACACTCTATCTAATAGTCAAGAAGGATCATGTAGGATCCTTAGATCCACGGCTCGCGTTACTTCGCGAGTTTGGTGTTCAAGGATTCCAACCTTTAACACCCTTTTTCTCCCAGAGTGGTCAACGTCAGACTGATCACGATGTAGATCCAACGATCAGGGGAGATCCTAAATATCATCAAATCTACGGTTTGCGTTACTTTGCGTCTGAGAAGTGGATCAAGGTTTAACAAGAGGATGAATCCCACGATAACGGAAAAATGACCACCAACTATCGGTCAACTGTCAAGTTACCAGTCTGACAGGTCACCTTCGGCGCATTTGGAGCGTTGAAAAGTTCATTCACCCCAGAGTCTCGAATAACTTTGCTCCTTTTTTAGTGTAGCGAAGGGTTCCATGGTCCTGGTCCTATGGAACTTTGTCAAGCTCTAGAGGCTACACTCATAACTCTTAGCCAAGAGTTGGTTAAGGTCATGGGCATGATCCCGTGGTCTCTTGGACAACTAGTTTGAAGGAAACACCTTCCATTCATAGAACTCAAGTTCTATAACAGGGAAAGGTATTTTCGAGGGATCAACAGGAGTGTAGTAATCCAATGGATTCTATCCCGACTCTAGAACTGTGAATTTGATCCTTGGGAAATCACCTTAAGGATTTTCCAACCAGCGCAGCGACCAAAACTTGTCATCTTACAACCATTCAAATGCAGCAGTTTACAAAAGAACAATAAGCATTATTACCATGAATTTCACGCGAGGCACATTTTGACACAACATCATACCATCGCTTTCCTATATCCAGGAGGTACATGTATATCATAAATATGTAAACACAAGCATTCAAATCATGTAATCCAATTCAAGTGCACAGGGTATATGAAATACTTATCTATTACAATTTGCAACTAACCAACTGACTGTGGGTGTTTGCCTCTCCACCCAACCATAGGCTCAGAGGCATTCACTCTTAGCACTATGGCCACCCCCATGCCAAGCCATGATATCACTAGGGAAACTTATGCAAATATCTCAGAGATC
>JZKD02S1933164.1:29448-43550 GCA_000966675.3 Picea glauca
AGAATGTGAAAGAATGTTGGCTTGAGGGACTTTGAGTCTACATGTATTCGATCAATTATTCTTTTTAGACTCAAATTTTTTGGGTCTGTTCCCTGGACCATCATCCTTATGAATGTCTTGTATTCTCCTATAACATTCAAATTGGAAATTTGGCGGGTCTTTGCTAGTTGGAGGCCTTTGAGTAATGCATAAGTCGTTGCTTTATTGTTGGTGTCTTCCCTGATATTCCAGTAGTAGTTTAAAATTCGTTTTCCTTTGGGTTCGAAGAGAACTCCCTCGCACTGGTGAATTGGTTATTAACGGAACACGTGTTTGGGGATTCTCAATGGGGTTAGGTGGGACCACCAAAGTTTAGTAGTGTTGGAGGTCTTCTCTTTATCTCTCCCAGACCTAGTTTAAAGTTTAATGTGTTCCTAGGAAAGGGTTTAAATAATTATGCAAAATTTATGGCTTTTTTAATAATAATCAAATGTGCTTTTGAGAGGGTTGTAAAAGATATTCAAATTTTGGTGATTGTTCCTTGGTAATAAACTAGATGAAATGAACCTCCCATATTTATAATGTATATCTTAGGCCCATTAAAAATCAATTAAAGGAGGTGGCTCAAGCTTTTGAACAAATCTCTTTCACCCATATTTATCGAGAACACAATGAAGAAGCTAAAACACTTTCCAAGGAAGGTCAAGGTCTTGTTGTGGATCCTTTGGTCCTAGAATACACAAGGGATGGAATCCATGTTTCTTCTTTGCTTAGTTTATGATATTTTATGTATATCAGAGGTTTGGTTGTTGTTGTTGCCTCACTTTCTTTTATTTCCATGTGATAGGTCTATATAGGAGGTTAAACGACAACATCTTAGAATGTTTGCTAATTTATATATTTTAGGATCCTGGAAGAAACTCTTTGGTGAACAATACGAGGAGAGTATGTTGATCTTTTACATGCTTTGATATCATTTTGCCTTCATAAGGTCATAGGAGATGATGGACATTGTTCAGTTTTTATTTTTTTGTGCAAACATGCTTTCTCCTATTTTTGTATTGAGACATAAGCACATGAGAAATGAGATTTCCATTCTCACTATGAATATAAATTGTGATTTTTGCCTTAGAAAAAAAAAACCTTGGAGCAATTTGAATTAATACTACACATGAGATTAATGTTAATAAGTTAATTGTCAATGTTCAATTGATTCACTTATCATAGAAATCCTCCAACACTTGTGTTTCAAATCATGATGTTAACATTAATGCATAGTTGTTTCACTTGGGAGGACCTTTACACCACTTTTGCAGTGCAGGACAACCTTGATATCTACTAGGACATGTACACTAAAAACATGACAAACAAATGATTCTTGCAAAGTTATGGCAAAAATGAATTCAAATTAGTGGTAACATAGCATATTAATGATAGAATAAAGATTCTCGAGTATCTAAGTGTGTTCTCCAACCAATCTTCATTTTTTATCGGTACTAAAACATTGGTCTGATCTTTCGAATCTTTCTTCCTCTTGAAAATATATAGTTGCACTACGTTGATATCGAATTTATTGTTGCGATTTGAACTTGTTGACAAGTATGCAAAACATAAATAAATAGCTAAAAATGGTAGATGAACAACAATATAACTAGAACAACACCACAATAAAACCAAAATGATACTAAAATAACACCAGAAAGAGCACTTTTATTATTGAGAGCAATGTTCACTTGGCTCTTTGAGGGGGAAACCTCCAGCAGAGCAGAGCTCTATTACAATAATATCCGAAACAAAAGTTCTCATACCCTCAACTCCTATTTATACTAAATATGTCTATCAAAAGAACCATCTAGAGGAATATCCTTCTAGAAGCGGAAGCTTCTATTAGGTCTTCTTATATTGGACTTATTCTTCTTTATTGCTAGGCCTTATTAATATTGACCTTTATTACATCGGAATACATTATTCTACCTACGTGAGGGGTTAGGTCCCTAACATGTCCCCCCCCTTAAAAAAAACCTTGTCCTCAAGGCTTGAGATGTGGAAATTGTTGCAGAATGGTAGTTGGTTCCCAAGTGGCATCTGTTGGAGTTGTATATTTCCACTGGACTAACACTTCCTTTATGGTTCGTTCATGCAGATGATGCTCACGTTGGTCCAAAACTACTTGTGGTTGTAGCCAAATGGAGCTTTCTTCGTCCAACTCGGGAAGGTTGGTTTGAGTTTGGCACTTAGTTCCAATCACCTTCTTTAAGCAGAAAACATGAAAAACAGGATGGAGCTTAGAATGACTGGGAAAAGCTAACTGATAGGCCACCTGTCCCATACGCTTGAGAACATTATAAGGACCATAAAATTTGGGTGCTAGTTTCTGGCAATGGTCAGCCTTGAGGGAATTTTGCTTGTAAGGTTGTCGTGGAAGAAACACCTAATACCCTTCTGCAAATTGAAATTCAGAGCGACCTTGATCTGCTTGTTGCTTCATGCGATTATGGGCCATGACCAAATTCTCTTTGAGGGTATGGAGAATAGCCTCTCGAACTGTGAGTGTTTGGTCAACCGCTTGGACCTTCAAGACACCTGGCAAATATGAGAGAACTGAAGGTGGCTTTTGTCCATATATCGCTTCAAAATGATTCATGTGGATAGTTGTATGGTATGAAGTGTTGTACCACCATTCAGCTAGTTGTAACCATCGATCCCACTGATTTTGCCTTTCCGAGGAAAAACACCTCAAATATGTTTCCAAACAATTGTTGACAACTTCCATTTGACCATCAGTCTAGGGATGATAAGTTGTGCTGAGATACAATTGGATGCCTTGTAGCTTGAACAATTCTTGCCGAAAATTGTTGGTGTTGGGTCACGATCAGAAACAATAGAATGTGGCAAGCCATGAAGCTTGAAGACTTGATCCATGAAAAGTTGAGCCACAATGGATGTTGTCAATGGGTGTTGAAGAGCAAAAAAATCAGCATACTTGGAAAGACGATCAACTACCACCAAGATGACTAATTTATTTCTCGATTTAGGTAAGCCTACAATAAAATCCATAGAGATATTCTGCCAAATAGCAGGTGGAATCAAAAGCAGTTGTAGTGTTCCAGGAGATTTGACTCTTTCGCCCTTGTTGTGTTGAAATACATTACATTCCTTGTCATAGGTTTTGGTAAACCCAGAGTGCCCAGCTGTGGGTGTAGCATGAAGCTCAGGAAATATCGTGGATTTAAGTTTTGACTGTTTACTTAAATACAGGCGGCCTTTGTATCGAAGCTCATCATGGATCCAAGAGTACCCTGGGGAAACTGAAGAATTGCATTTCAATTGTTGTATCAAATGTGAACTTTTAAGATCATGTATCCATTCCTGGCGAACAGCTTGGAGCCAATTTGGTACAATGAAGGAGAGAGAAAAAAGGGACCCTTCATCTTCATATTTTCTGGAAAGTGCATCAACAAACACATTGTCTTTGCCTTTCTTGTAAATGATCTCATAACCATATCCAAAGAGAATAGTCACCCATTTTTGTTTCTCTGGGGAGGAAATGTGTTGTTCCATAATGTACTTGAGGCTTTGTTAATCTATCTTAATTTGGAAGCGTTGCCCCAATAGATAAGGGCGCCAAAGATCAACGACATGCAAAATAACCAACATTTCCTTTTCATAGACTGATTTTCCCAAATTTCACTCAGATAGTTGTTTGTTGGTAAAGGCCAAAGGTCGACCCTCTTGCATAAGGATAGCGCCAATTCCTTTCCATGAAGCATCGCATTCTAGGACAAAGGTCTTTGTGAAATCAGGAAGGGCCAAGACTGGATTGGTGCAAATGGCCATCTTCAAGGTTTGAAAAGCCTGAGCAGTTGTTGGTGTCCAAGTGAAAGAATTATTTTTAAGGAGTGCAGTGAGAGGGGTCGCAATCTTTCCATAATTCTTAACAAAATTGCGATAATAACCTGTTAAGACCAAAAATCCACGCAAGATTTTTAGATTCTTTGGGTGAGGCCAATCTTGCATAGCTTCAATCTCTTTAGGATCCACCCTGACGTCGGCCTTGCCAACAAAATGACCCAAGTACTCGACTTTCGAGGCACCAAAAGCACATTTAGATTGTTTCAGGAAAAGTTGGTGTTGAGAGAGTAGATGGAGAACCCGATCCACATGAGCAAGATGGTTTGTCCAGGGTTTACTATAGATGAGGATATCATCAAAGAAAACTAAGACAAAATGATGGAGAAAAGGATGGAAGACATGATTCATGAGGCTTTGGAAAGTAGAGGGAGCATTACATAAGCCAAAGGGCATGACCAAAAACACATAGTGGCCCTCATGATTTCTAAAGGCAGTCTTAGGAATGTTAGCCTCTTTCATACGGATCTGGTGGTAGCCAGAACGAAGATCAAGTTTATTAAAGAATTGGGCGCCACTCAATTCATCCAAGAGGTCATGAATGACAAGAATGGGAAATTTGTCTTTAATGGTGAGTTTGTTGAGGGCGCAGAAGTCCGGACACATGCTCCAAGAACCTTCTTTCTTAAGGACCATGACCACAAGAGAAGAGTAGGGGCTCATACTAGGGCAGATAACACCTGTGTTGAGCATTTCTTGAACCATTTTCTGAATTTCATTTTTTTGGGAAAAGGGGTGACGATAGGGACGAATATTGGGAGGAAGGCTTCCTAGGCAAGGGGAATGGAATGATCATGAGCACCACAGGAAAGAGGGAGTCCTTGGGAAGTGGAAAAAATCACTTTATGTTTAGAGAGGGTGGATTAGAGGTCCTACAACACAGACGATGTCTCAGTTGCTTGTATGGCATGGAGTTGGGCAATAATTCCAGAATGACCTTTTTTGAGCAGCGTTTCCATGCAATGGGAACTAATGATCTCTGGGGAACCAGTGATGATGCCATAGAACTTATATTGTTGGCCCTCCTGGTCGAATCACATGGTTAGTTCCTTAAAATCCATGAGAATGGGACCCAAAGCCCTTATCCATTATGCACCCAACATAATGTCACAACCACCCATGTCGATAGCGAACATATGAGATTTCAGATGGTAGTCACCAATTTGGAGACACCCATTTTCACAATGCCCTCCACATTTCATAGACTCGCCATTAGCAATCATGATTTGGAAATTATTGACTGCACAGATATAGCAATCAGTTTCTTGGGCAATGAGGCGATGAATAAAATTATGGGTGCTTCCATGATCCGAAAAGATCTTTTAAAGACAATGGTTAAGTTATTTTGCATGAGTTAAATTACCATTTAGGAAACTGATGAAAGAGGAAGAATTATAAATGAAACATGGCATCCATTAAGCAATAGACAGATCTAGAAATAAGCATGAAGAGAAGCAAACCATAAAACATAAAAGTGATAATGAAGTTAGGCAATCTCGCCTACGTCTCCGGGCCTTTGTCTCAGTGGGTGAGGTTTTCTTATTTCAGTTCAAAGCTTTAAAAGTACACCATAATAATGCAAAAAAGGTTACAAACTGATCTGTTCTTGTTCTACCAGATCTCAAGAACCCAACAAAACCGACGGCACTGAAATTGGATGGATGGAGCTCCCATAAATGGCCTGCAAAGGTGCTCTTCACAATGGCTTCCCTACATAAAAAATGGCTTTGGCTTGGCAAATATTCAACATGTACCTGTTCTGAACCTCTTTCATGGATTCAAGAATCTCTGTTTTATATAGGATTGAAGTCAGTAACAACCTCCCAACTTCTCCCCAATATCTGGCCTCAAAGAGGGCCCAATATCCCCCAATATTGGCCAAAATCCCACAAAACTATTGAATAAATCAATTAAAATCATAATACATAGCTTTAAAACCCACTTTGGAAAATAAAACAGGGCGCATCCCCTTCATCTCAAGCTCCTGGTCACCTAGGAACCTCCATGTGGCCTAGCGCTAGGCTGGCGCGTTGGCCCCTGGTCTTCAACCCCCAACATCCGGCCCTCGGTTCCCAGCTCCTAGCCAAGCGCCCTGGTTAGTGGGCTAGCCCAACCGACCGAGCGCTAACCCCATTATCTGCGCAAAGGTTTTAAACCAGAGTCATGTGGTCTGGTGCTGAAAATTGGGGGCTTACCACCAAGCCATATCCCATGCGCCAACAGATATGACAACGGTCGTATGCTTATCCCAACGGATTGGGGGTTGGATCATATACCATAACCGCGTGCCAATGTTTATCTTATGGTCTCATGGTATGGTTCTATGGATGCGTCGGGGACTGGGGCCTAGCCCCAACCCTAACCTCTGTTAACAATACAAAGCTTACACTTTAAATATAAGTCATGTCACCATAGGGTAAGAACTACTAGGTAGGCAGGCTGGTAGCCCAGCCTACGCGAAGTCTTGGCCACCCGTAGAGGTCATGGGTTCGACGCCCACGGACCTCAAACAATTTTTTTTCAAACAATAAACCATTAGAGGGGTGCCACATGGCACCATACCACTTGCCCATATAATTTGTCATGTGTCAAAACCATATTCGACCAGTTGTCCCATGATGTGTCTGCCCAGTCATCATCCTATCCATGTCAGCTCGTGCCAACTGTCCCTGCCACGTCATCTCGTGCCACGTGTCACCCTTGCAGTGGTGCCACATGTCACACCCTGACTCGTCCACCTATACGTGTCCAATCAACACCAACACACCTTGCCACGTCAGTTGTACGGTCATACGGCATGTACAGTCAGCTACCACGTGGCAATGTACAGACTGTGCAGTCATCAAATTTTGCCTGTTTAGCGAAATGAACAGACCGCGATATCTTGTTCATACGACGTCTGTTTGATCCCGTTGAAGTTGCATTCGGTTCGTATTGATGAAACCTATGCACACGTTCGTTTTGAATCCATTGTGAGCACTTTGATTTTTAGGCCTTCCTGAAACCATTTTGGTCCCGAGATCCAATTTTGGATCACACCTCCCCACTAAAGACCTTTTGGTCCTCCAAAAGGTTACTGACCAGGCATCAAGTGCGGGATAGGCCACCCTACTTGTTCTAGGTCTTTAAACTTTGTCTTGTGCACATGTCTCATCAAGATCAAATGTAAAACAACCATGATAACTAACAACATATTGTTAGCTACTTGTACTCTGTAACATCTTACTAAAGCCACTATCATCCATGTCGACAACATCACTAATGATAACCTCAAAAATATGACTGCAAATGAGTTGATATGTTTATAATACTTGCACAACATTAACTTATATTGAAGCAAAGTGTGATTGATCTTCCATTCTACAATCATCGCATGTTCTTGCTTAAGATCAATTAATTGATTTGAAACAATTATAGGTGTGTTGCTTGCATGAGTTGCCTTTCTTAATTGTTCCATTGTTTGAAGAGATTGACTTGGTTTTAAATGATGAGCATGTAGAACATATTCTTGACCTGCTTTGATTAAATGATATTGATTATTTTCCCTGTAGAAGATTTATTTACGATCATACAAGTAAGGACTGCCTAAAACCATTCCACATTCATTGAGTGGCACCACATCACATGTTACCTCGTCCACAAACTTAGATGAAATTGCAAACTTTATTGTGCATCGCTTTGTTATGTGCAATTGATGATTGTTGCTTATCC
Organism: Picea glauca; assembly: GCA_000966675.3. Classification (NCBI taxonomy): domain Eukaryota; kingdom Viridiplantae; phylum Streptophyta; class Pinopsida; order Pinales; family Pinaceae; genus Picea; species Picea glauca. The sequence goes on from JZKD02S1933164.1 coordinate 37,048, forward strand.
ATTTAAGTGTGTAAGGCTTATGATGCATCTAAGTGTTTAATCCCAATTGTTTAACCAATTCTTATGAAATCAAGGGTATTTTCCTCATTATGACCCTTATGTGAAACAATTTACTTCTAGAATCAAATCCATCACCAATTTTACCTCTCAAACCAACCAAGGAGACTTTAGATTCATCACCTGAATCTGATCCCAAGTCTGTTGCTCGTTTTGTTGTTGCAATTGTTTGCCTCCCTTTATTTTCTTTGAACCACTTTGGTCTCTTCTCAGGATGCAATTTCCAGCAATGGTCCTCATCATGCCCCTCCTTCTTGCAATGCTTGCAAGAGGGATTCTCTTCCTTTCTTGCCATTGAATTTTCCTTCTTGCCATTCCACTTCCTTTTGTCCTCTTTCATTGAAGACGATTCCCCTGATACACCAACCCCTGTTTTCCCTGCCTCAATGTATGTAGCTTGAACAAAAACCTCATCAAAATTAGTAGGTCCAAACATAAATACAGTGTTTCGAATATGTGCAGGTAAACCTCATATATACTTCATAAGAGTTTATTGGGTATGTAAAGGAATATCTAACATCAATGCCATTTTACGAAATCCATCTGTGTATTCTTGCATTATTTGTCCTTTTCTTAGTTTAAGAGCTTGCCATTCAATTAAAGATTTCTCTTTATAACAAAAACTTGTCATGATGAAAATACATTACCCACTTGTTGCGTGCCATTTTGCAACTTGCTTTGCCACCAGATGAGTGTTGTGCCTACATGTCTAAGCGATGCCAACTTGATTTGAGTTGCCTCATCTTTGATTTGTTGCACACTGCAATAAACCTCCATCTGTCTAACCCAATTATCAAGTTTATTTGCATTGACTTCACCATCATACATGGGTAATTCAAACTTCACATCAAGTTTTAGTAAAGGCATTTCATTCTTATGTTTATGGACATGTTTTCTTGCAGTGGATTTAGAACTTGAACTTGAAGAAGAATATTTTGATGGAGAAGAAGGAGATGAAGGAGGAATTTGAGGAGGATTCTCTCCTTCTTCACTTTTAACCTTTGGATATTCACCTAGATTCGATCTCTTCCGTTCCAAGTAATCCTCATAAAGAACCTTCATCATCTCCGACATGGCGAAGAAAGTTTTTTAAAACTCTTTCTCATCATGAGAAAGTCCCTCTTCCGATGTTATCTTCTCACTTTGAGAAGTTCTCTTTCTCAATCCAATCAATGGATTATCTTCAACAAGCTCGCCTTCACCATGATTCAGCCTTCTCCACGATTCAGCCTTTCCCTAGTTAACATGCAAATTCAAAATCCAAAGGTCAACTAGCTATGATACCACTTGATCCGAAAAGATCTTTTAAAGACAATGGTTAAGTTATTTTGCATGAATTAAATTACCATTTAGGTAACTGATGAAAGAGGAAGAATTATAAATGAAATATGGCAGCCATTAAGCAATATACAAATCTGGAAATAGGCATGAATATCGACAAACCATAAAACACCAAAGTGATAACGGAGTTCGACAATCTCGCATGCGTCTCTGGGCCTTTGTCTCAGTGGGTGAGGTTTTCTTATTTATGTTAAAAGCTTTAAAAGTACATTATAACAGTGCCAAAAAGGTTACAAATAGATTTGGTCTTGTTCTACCAGATCTCAAGAACCCAACAAAACTGACGACACTAAAATTGGATGAATGGAGCTCCTAGAAATGGCCCGCAGAGGTGCTCTCCTCAATGGCTTCCCTGCATAAAAAATGGATTTGGCTTGAAAAATCTTCAAAATATACCTGTTTTGAACCTCTTTCATGGCTTCAAGAATCTCTGGTTTATATACGCCTAAAGTGGGTAACAACTTCCCAACTTCTCCCCAAGATCTGGCCTCAAAAAGGGCCCAATATCCCCCAATATTGGCCAAAATCCCACAAAACTACTAAATAAATCAATTAAAATCACAATACATAGTTTTAAAACCCACTTTGGCAAATAAAATAGGGCGCAACCCCTTTATCTCAGGCTTATGGTCACCTAAGCGCCTCTGTTTGGCCAAGCGCTAGGTTGTCCCCTGGTCTTCAACCCCCAACATGTGGCCCTCGGTCGCATCTAAGGCCATGTGGCCTCGGGCTAAAGCATTCACGCGCAAAACTGGTCATTTGGCCCTCAGTTCCTAGCTCTTGGTCAAGCACCCTGGCCAGCGGGCTAGCCCAACCGACCAGCCACTAACCCCAATATCTGCACGAAGGTCTTAAACCAGAGTCATGTGGTATGGTGTCGAAAATTGGGGGCTTACCACCAAGCCAAACCCCACATGCCAACAAATATGATAACGATCATATTCTTATCCCAACGGATCGGGGGCTGGAGCATATACCATAACCACATGCTAATGTTTATGCTATGGTCTTGTGGTATGGTTCTATGGATGCGCCGAGGGTGGGGCCTAGCCCCAGCCCTAACCTCAACCAACAATACAAAGCTTACACTTTAAATATAAGTGGCGCCACCTTAGGGTTAGAATTACTAGGTAGGTGGGTTGGTAGCCCGCCTACGCGAAGTCTTGGCCAACTATAGAGGTCATGGGTTCGACCCCCACGGACCTAAAACAATTTTTTGCCAAACAATAAACCATTAGAGTCCACATGGAAACCCATGTCTGGGCGACGTGGAACCATACCACTCGCCCATATAATCTGCCACATGTCAAAACCGGATTTGACCAACTGTCCAACGATATGTCTACCCAGTCAACATCCTGTCCACGTCAACTCATGCCAACTGTACCTGCAACGTCAACCCGTGCCACGTGTCACCCTTACAATGGTGCCACATGTCACGCCCTAACTTATCCACCTATACTTGTCCAGTCAACGCCAACACACCCTACCACATTAGATGTATGGTTGTACGGCTTGTACAGTCAGTTGCCACGTGGCATTGTACAGACTATACAGTCATCAAATTTTGCATGTTTGGTGAAATGAGCAGACCGCGATATCTTGGTCATACGACATCCATTTGAGCCCGTTCAAGTTGCATTGGGTTCGTATCAACGAAGCCTACGCACACGTCCATTTTGAAGCCATTCTGATAACTTTGATTTTTAGGCCTTCCTGGACCCATTTTGGTCCCAAGATCCAATTCTGAATCATTCCACTATCAACAAGAATTATGACCTTCCTATGCTTGATGTAACCAATTAGCTTGAGGGTTTGGGGAGCAGAGAATCCAATGAAATCATTTAGGGAAATGATCGGTTCTACTTCGGAAGGATCTAAGGGAGGGGTTATCTTAGTGGGTTCAGGTGACATGGACACAAGGGGAGCCTCAACATCCTCTTTTGAAACATCCTCCAAGATGGCCATAATTTTTTTTTCCTTACACTTGTGTCCCGAAAAATATTTGTCATCACAATTATAACAAAGGCCTTTGAGTTGGCATTCAGCTATTTCGATCCTAGTGAATTTTTGGATCTTTATTGGAGTAGAAGGAGGAGTGGGATTTATTGGTTTAGTGCGAGGAATAAAGGAAGGTTTTTGGTTTTGAGAAGAGACAACCTGTTGTGCTTCCTTAGCTCGTTTAATAGCCTCCACCCAGCTCTAAGGGCGAGCCATGAGGACATGGGCACAAATCTCATCCTTGAGGCCACTGATAAAACATTCTCGGAAAAAAGCATCAGACATGCTCTCTGTACAAAAAGTCAGTCGCTCAAAAAAAGCTATGAAGTCTTCCATTGTTCCAGATTATTTCAACTTTGTCAAATGGCCTAAATGGTTGGTGTCAGTGTCAAAGCGTTCATAAAGCTCTGCCACAAAGTGTGTCCAAGCAACATACCCATGGCGGGAATTTTTTCTCCATTGCCAACGTTCTTGATCTTGATGGAGAACACCATACCAGAGTTTGGACAAATCATTTGTAATGTCGTACAAAGAGAAATAATGTTCCATTTGAGTTACCCAACCAGTGGGATCCAAGCCATCAAATTTGGTCACATCCACACGTGGAAGGCGTAGGTCACGCTGAAAGTGATGGGGCTGAAAATTCTGGGAATGAGAGGAAGTTTCACCTTCGGTATGTAAAGGTGGGTCAAATAAGGAAGGATTTGTAGGGATATGCAGCTTGGTGCAGATCATCGTAGTGACAGATTCAAGCTGGGAAGTGATGTCTTTTTTGAGTTCCTCGATGGAGGCGACGATGGAGGAATGCATGTTTTTATTGATGGTGGGAATATTGGCACTGAGTTGTCTCACTTCTTGTTGGGTCTTTGTGAAATTAGAGTGCAAGGTATTGAAGCGAGCTTCCAAATCATGGCTACGAGTATGGTCCATGGTGATGAGGGAACCGAAAAGGGGCGTGGGGTCACACAAGAAAAAAAAAACTGAAAAATGATAGGTATGAATGTGATAATGGTGAAGAGAGAAATCCAATGGAATAGTTCTCAAATAATGGTGCCAACAGGATCCAAACTCTTTTTTCTTTTTTTTACGCCTGCGAAATTATACTCTGATACGAAGAATACTGCAATCATGAAATTCCCAAATGCTTAATCAAGAAGAAATGTGTAGTAATTTGGCACTCGAATGCAGGAGACACAGTTGTGCGGCAATAGATTTTGTTTGTTTTGTTTTTTGTTTTCGTCCCCAAAGGTTGGGTAGTCAAGCGTTCTATAGACAAGGGTTTACCCTGTGTTATAGCTCTCTGATATACGTGTGAGGTCCAACAGTAGTACTTGGCCCAATATCTCAGGGCACCAACTAAGGAGGCTAGACCATGCCCTTAGCCATACTACCCGACTACCTAGGTACTAGAGAGTATCTTCCCGAGTGTTGTTCTCGGTGGCACTATAGCAGTCAGGCGGCCAATCAGTTTATCTAAAGAGGGCCTCAGGAAATCTAGGTCGATCTGTATACATGTGTTGTCTGATGCGCTACCACTCAAAGGGGTACCAACAGGAGTTACAAGGGTGGCCAACAGATGTGCGCTTAAGTACCACTTGTATTTCCTGCGTGTATGAATTCCCGATCGCGGGTTTATGCGTGTAACAACGTATCTTTGTAGCTTAAAGACGTCGGAATACGTCTCTACCCTGGAAAAAAAATACCCACAATTTTATGTCGAGGAATGTGCTCTGATACCACTTGTAATATTCCAGATATTAAAAAGTATGCAGAACAGAAAAAATAGCTAGAAATGGCAGATGAACAACAATATAACCAGAACAACACCACAATAAAACCAAAATGATACTAGAATAACACCAGAAATAGCACTTTGATTACTGAGAGCAATGTTCACTTGCCTCTTCGACGGGGCAACCTCCAGCAGAGCAGAGCTCTATTACAATAATATCCAGGACAAAAGTTCTCATACCCTCGACTCTTATTTATACTAAATATGTCTATCAAAAGAACCATCTAGAGGAAGATCCTTCTAGAAGTGGAAGTTTCTATTATGTATTCTTACACTAGACTTATTCTTCTTTATTGCTAGGCCTTATTAATATTGGCCTTTATTACATCGGAATATATTATTCTACCTATGTGAGGGGTTAGGTCCCTAACATGCTTGCTTAGGTGACAACTTCAATTGGGTGGCAAAGTAACTAGTTTTCACATTGTTCGTCTTCACATTGAACAATTTGCCTAACAAGTAGTGCCTCCATGCTTGTAGGCAATGTAAAATCGTCACCATCTCTTTCTCGTGGATGGGGTATCTTCATTCACGATCCTGTAGCTTTTTGCTCCATCGGACACTAGATGAACTTCCTATGACAAAACTTCTCCAATGGAAAAATCTGAAGCATCTATCTATACTTCAAATGATTGCTCAAAGTCTAGCAACTTTAACATAGGCACCAACATAAGTCTGTGCTTTAGTGCACAACATGCTACCTTATGCTTCTTCATTCAATTCCATGGTCTATTCTTCTTCAACAAATCACTAGGTAGTGTTGAAATATTATACTAGTATTTAACAAAACCATAGTAATAGTTATCCAAACCAAGGAAACTTCTTACCTCGTGAATTGTTCTCAATTCCTCTCAATCCTTAATCACCCTTATCTGTGCAAGATCCATGTGAATGCATCCTTGTCCAATCCAATGACCCAAGAATGGAATTTTTGTCATCCTAAAGACACACTTGGACTTCTTCAAGTATAATTGATTCTGCCTCAATTCCTTAAAGACTTCTACCCAATGGCTCTTATGGTCTTCCAGGTTCTCACTAAACCCCACAATGTCATCTTGGTAGACAACCATTGACTTGTTCAAGAACAGTCTAAACACATCATTCATCAAGGTGAAAAAGGTAGTTGGAGTGTTGCAAAATGCAAAATGCATAACAAGAAATTCAAAACTAGCATACCTTGTCAAACAACTTGTCTTGGATTCATCTCCTTCTACAATCCTTACTTGGTAGTATCCTTGCCTCAAGTACAACTTTAAGAAAACCTTGGCCTTCTCCAACTTGTCAAAACAATCTCTTTCCAAAGATAAGGGGT
>JZKD02S1933164.1:43560-70147 GCA_000966675.3 Picea glauca
TATAATGTGGCCATAATCATGGAATAGGCCCACTTCGTAGTTGTGGGTAATAAATAGGTCCACTATGTAATTAAAAGGAAATAATATAATGAGGGGTAGTTGGCATAGACCTCTAAGAATACTCATGAAAAAGTATAAATACACATGAGTATCATTATATTGGATATGTATGTTGATTAAGATTTTTGCGGAGCAACTGCAAGCTAGGGTTTAGCAGTCGCGGCCATAGCAGAGGACAACATGAACACCAAAGGGGGGGGTAAGGGTACCGTTCATACAAACAGGTAGTGGTAGACAGAGGGAAGGGGCCAAGGGGCGTTTTTTTCAAGGCACCAACGATAGGCTCCTCGGGTTCAGACCCAAAAAAAGGTCAGGAAAGAAACCAGGGAAAAAACAAGTGCATGGAAGAAGAAGCCAGAGAAACTTAGAGTGAGACGCAAGACACAGCGAAGACCAACCAGGCAGAAGGACGCAACCCGTGCAAACCCAAAACAACAATAATACCCAAGGTGATACTTGAGGATCCATAAACGCAACTCTACAGGGATCAGATGAAAGCGCATGCGCTAATATGCAAGTTTATGTGCTTGTGGCCCAAGGAAAGAACGTTGTGCAACTGGATGAAATACCACTGGAAGCCAAATGGGGAAGTGGAACTCCATCTAGGCTCGAAAGGCTTCTTCACAGTAGTTTTTATAAACCTGGAGGACATGGATAGAGTCTTTGAGGGAGAGCCATACTTCCATGCATCAACAGGTTTGTACATGCAGCCATGGAAGGAAAATTTCTCCCCAGAAAAAGAGACTTTCAAAAAGGTGTCAATTTGGCTGAGATTCTACTCCCTACCTTTAGACTATTGGTTACCCTCTACTTTCGAGGAAATAGGAAACAAACTAGGGAAATACATAAAGACTGTCGAAGCCACCCTAAAAGGGAGATATACATCCTATGCAAGAATACGTATAGAGATGGATGTGTCAGGAGCACTCCCAAAAACCATAAGTCTTGAATTCAGAGATGAGGAATGGATCCAAAGCATCGATTATGACCAGATCCCTTTCAGAAGTAGAAGATGCCATGAACATTGTCACCTGATCAGGGAATGCCCTCTCAATAAAAAATAGGAAGTGAAAAACCCCAAACCACAGCAGGATGAGGATGGGTTTATAAAACCAAACCCCATAAGTAGAGCAAACAAAAAGCAGAGTAAAGCCCCAGCAGGAAATAACCCAGAGGCCCGAAATAAAACGGAAGGACGAGACATAACCAATAAAGGGGAAGAAGACAATAAGGAAACGACCAAAGCTCAGGAAGTCAGGGAACAAATAACAAATGAGCCCACCGACCCGCCAAGTAACCAGAAGGCACAGGGAAGTTGCACAACCCCGATGGATGGAGGAATCAGAGACGACAACACCCCCATACAAGAAGCAGAGGGAGATGCGAAAATGACCCCAAGCGAAGTAGGCACAGAGGATCTTGAACTCAAAGACCTTGTGGAAAGGGAAGGGATAGATCTCACAAACATACTGGAGCAATGGAAAAGACAGGGAGTAGACAGCGTCCCAACAGAGCAACTTGACCGCATCCAGTACATGTTCCTCCTAAGGGAGGAAGCCAAAGCTAGAGGCCTAAAACGCACACATGGGGAGATTGGACACCTAGGAGTCAAAGACGACGAGGGACAACCACAACTCTCACCCAAGCAGAGGCGGAGGGAAAAAGGCAGGAAATCAAACAGCGTAGCCCTACAGGAGCTAGGAGCGCTACTAATAAACTCGTGTAAGATCAAGAAACTCTTCCCCAACTCCCCACCACATGTTTAAATGAAGGTTATAACTTGAAACATAAGAGGCCTAAACAGCCCAAGGAAGCAAACAATCCTTAGAAGTAGACTCAAACATGAACAACCTGATCTATGTTTTATTCAAGAGACAAAATGCAATACAGACATAATGGAAGCAATTAGTCAACAACATTGGCACAAGTACAAGATGGTGGCTATTGGAGGCCACCAAATGGCAGGTGGTATCCTCATCCTGTGGAACCCACAAGTACTAAACCTAATAGCAGCTGAAGTGACCAGACATACCCTTACGGTTTGCATGCAACTCACTGGGAACACAGAGGTGATTCTATGCACTAATGTGTATGGGCCCCATGTGTCAAAGGAAAGGAGAGGCATGATAAATGACCTAGAATATATTAAAAACCGATCCAACAATCTCTAATGGATCCTAGCCGGGGACTTCAACATCATTATGTCACTTGCGAAGAACAAAGGAGGTACAAGAAGATTGGATAGAGCTGCGGAAGCTTTCTCAAAGTTCATAGACACAGCGGAGATGGTAGATCTAAAAATTAATAATGGCCAGTTCACTTGGAACAATAAAAGGATGAACCATCATTAGGTAGCAACAAGACTTGACATATTCCTAGTGTAAGAGTCGATCATCATGTAGGGGATAACCTTAGATTGCAACATCCTTCCCTAGAGGGGATCTGATCATTGGCCAGTGCAACTAGAAGCAGGCTTCCAGACCACACCAAAGAACATACCCTTTAGATTCGAGAAATTTTGGATAGAACATTCGACTTTCAAGGAAAGAATCAAACAGTGGTGGCGGGAGGAGCAGCCAGAGCAAGGGACAAGAATGTTCAAACTCTACAAGAAATTAAAATACATCAAATATAGGCTCAAGGAATGGAATAAGGACACTTTTGGGAATATAAACCAAGAGAAGAACAACATTGAAAAAATACCGAAAAAACTCCAGGAAACCTGCATTTCGGAGGGCTACATGAAGGAGCGGAAAAAGGAAGAGATACATATGACCCAGGAATGGGAAGCGTGATGCCAGAAAGAAGAAAGTCTTTGGCGACAAAAGTCCTGGATCAGATGGTTAAAGGAAGGAGAACAGAACACTAAGTTTTTTCATAGAACAACTATGGCCAGAAGAGTCCATAACAAAATCCTGAAGATTAGGGACCAGGATGGAATAGAGAGAGAGTCACATAAGGACATCGAAGCAACTCTGGTAAACCACTTCCACGGGATAGCCCAGGAACCAAACCAAGATAGAACGGAGGCCATATAAAAAATAATCCAGCATATCCCTCGCCTGGTCACTGAAGAACAAAATAACAACTTGAACAAGCCCATTGCGAAGGAGGAAATTGACCAAGCACTTCAGGAAATGCCCAATGGAAAATCCCCAGTTCCGGATGGTTTCACAGTGGAGTTCTTCAAATCCTGCTGGGAAGTGGTCAAATACAACGTACATAGGGTAGTGGAAGACTCTCGAAGGTCAGCCTCCATTCTAAAAGCACTAAATGCTACAATGATTACACTTATCCCCAAATAAAATGAAGCCAAAACCCCAGATTGATTCAGACCTATAGCGTTGTGCAATGTGGTTTATAAGATAATCTCCAAGGTTATAGCAAATAGATTGAAACCACTCCTACCCACACTGGTCTCACAAGAACAGGCAGGCTTTGTGGAAGGAAGACAAATAATGGACAATATCATCCATGCCCACAAGTTGATCCACACCTTGAAGCTTCAAAAGAGAGGGGGCATGATAATACAACTAGACCTAGCAAAAGCTTATAACAAAATTAGCTGGCACTATATGGTCAAGACTATAGAAGCCTTTGGCTTCACCCAGCACTGGATCAGCTGGAGAGTCGGCCTAGTTTCCACAACAAGATACTCGCTACTAGTAAATGGAGCCCCTGCTAAACCTTTTTGGCCCACGAGAGGCATCAGACAAGGAGACCCATTGTCCCCTTTCCTATTCATTCTAATGATGGAAGGTCTCAGTCGAAGCATAAAAAACGCAACTACAATAGGGGAAATAAAAGGTATCGAGCCCTTTGAAAACTGCCCTACTTCCACACAACAATAGTTCATGGATGACACCTTACTTCACAGCATACCCATGGTCAGGGAAGCGAAATCCTACAAATGAATCCTAGAAGATTTTGGGGAAGCCTCGAGGGCAGAGATCAACCAGTCAAAATCTATGATCTTCTTCTTTAATACCAACCCTGCAATCCAAAGGAATTTGGCCAACATCTTGGGCTTTGAACGCAAAGCACTCCCAACTAAATACTTGGGCATTCCCCTGATAGACAAAGTGTACCACTTGTCAACTTGTGAGGGAATAATAAACAGGTTACAAGAAAGGGTAAGAAATTGGACATACAGATCCCTCAACCTAGCCGGAAGACTAGTCCTCACCAAGTCGGTTTTGCAGGCAATTCCATCCTTTATGATGTCAGTTTTCCCAACCCCCAAAGGGATATTACAAAAAATAATAACCATACAAAGGGACTTCCTATGGAGAGGTGTGGAAACAAGGAAAAAATGGGCACTAGTGGCTTGGGAGAAGGTTTGCAAACCAAAAAGCAAAGGAGGCCCGGGGTTACACGACCCGCAAGTGACCAATGACGCCTATGGGGTGAAACTCTAGTGGCGCTGGGTAAAAGAAACTACTACTCCATGGGCCAACCCGTGAACTAGGAGAAGAATAAACTCCAAGAGACAACCACCATGAGAAGAATAAACTCCAGGAGACCTGGACATTTGCGACCAGGACAGAATTCGCTTCAGAGGCACCAGGGCAAGTTCTGCCATCTAAAACCTAGCCTGGCGCAACAAGGCCTGGGTCCATACACATAGCTTTTGGGAAGTAAGAAATGGCAGAACAACCAGATTCTGGGAGGAAAGATGGCAACAGGAACCTAGAATGGAGAAACCGGACTAGGAGGAACTCCAACAAGAGCTGGTAGCGCAAGGTAAAACCTAAGTCTACCGGTACTGGAAACAAGAAACTGATCACAACAAATGGAGAATCTGGAACACTCTCACCCCACAGAATGGAGACCAAACTGCAATAACAGTAAAAGAGGTGGAGGAGGAATTGGGGAGACGAAAAACTGCAGTCATAAACGGAAGTGACCAGCTGAGATGGGGACACAAAGACGGTGGGGAATTCAATCTAAAAGAAGTTCGGCACTATATAGCGGACCAGGACCAAGAAGGTCCAACGCACCAATGGGATAAGCTTTGGAACAACCCCCATTGGCAAAAAATAAAAATCTTTCAGTGTCTAATACTCCATAATCGAATCCTAACTTGGGAAAACCTAAGGAAAAGAGGATTCATAGGTCCTTCCAGATGTCACCTATGTGAAGCAAAGGAGGAAACAACGAACCATCTCCTTGACCAATGCACCTACACAACATAAATCTGGGATTGGGCGGCAGGCATCTTCAGACAGTCCAATAGGATCAGAGGCAATATATTCGCAACTATCAACAACTGGAAAGAGAACTACAACAAAAATGAAGAGGTGAATCTCTGTTGGACCCTCATCTCGGGAATGATCATATGGGCAATATGGAAGGAAAGGAACCAATGCATCTTCAGGGATCAAAGATGGACGACAAGGAAGATCAAGGAAACAATAATCTCCATGACAAGAGAAATGGTACAGAGGCGCAACTGCCAAACAGGAAAAGCACAACTCACAGACCAGGACCTCCGAATCCTAGAAGCCTTTCCACTGAAAGATGGACACAACCCTAATCAAGTAAGATGACCACCGAAATTATAAGTAGGTGAGCGCAACTGGAAACCACCACTAGTGGGCTCCATCAAGCTGAATTTCGATGGGGCGTTGAAAGGTAACCTAGGACGGACAGGAATGGGAGGAGTAATCAGGGACAATAAAGGAAGAATCATCTGGATGTACACTGGGAGTCTGGGAAACTCAACCAACAATTCTGTGGAATTTGGAGCCCTAGAGACCGGCCTCGATATTCTACACCGTGAAGGGATGACCAATGCCATAGTGGAAGGAGATTCCACGTTGGTCATCAATACATTCAGGAGACTCCAAAACGGTACCACAGTGGGAAAAATTCAGAGGCACTGGCACTTGGCTCAGTCCCTGCAAAAAATTCAGGAGCACTTAAAGACGGGGATCACAGTGGAGTTACATTGGGTACGGAGGCCAGCAAATGGACTAACGGATAGAATCGTTAATGAGGGGTCGACAAGGAAGGACTAGAACTGGATTCCACATGGAGTAACATCCCGAATGGTCAGTTCAGAACAGAATGCATCCAACTAACGACAAAGGACTATGACGAAAGCCAAAGTAAGGACGACCACATCGAGGCTGGAGGTGCATAAAGAAATGAAGGGCACGTAGGATCCAGGCAAAATCTGATCGGCCACCACTTAAACACGAGTTACAATGAAAATCCCGATCACACAACAAGAGGAGGTACGACACCACGATTTTGTCAATAGAAAGAAGTACATGGGTTGTTTGTTGGAGAGCAGAAAGGATAATCAACAGGAGGTAAAGGACAAAGAACAAAAGGGTTGCACGTGGTCAGGTATGGGTACACCTCACTTACGCACAGATACGGGGGGGTGTAATGATTGGCGTACAACGTGCAAGAAAAAGGATTGGTGCAGGGATGACGGCAGGGTGCCCAAGAGCACACAATCTAAAACAATGAAAAAGAACCAGAAGGTACACCTTTACGAGAGACCCATGATTAACAGGATAAGCCCGCAGTCGGAGAAGCCCCATAAGATAAGAAACACTAGGGGCAGCCACAAACTAGAGGGAAGCATTTACAGAGGCCATCCAACTTACCAGGATGGGGAGAATAGAGACAGAGGTAGAATTCAAGACAGGAGCTACCAAAAACAAGCTGAGAGGCCCCCAGGGGGAGGAACTTCCGACAAGCACCCAAAAGATCACAAGGATGGAGCAGGCGGCCAGGGAATCCAAGGGTACCTTTCTCACTTAGGTCGATCCAAAGGGCAAAGCGGTTATCGACAAGTGGGGGAGAGAAGTTAACACCACGCGCCAGGGAAAAGCTTGGGCGGATCTAATAAAAGAAGCAGACGGGATAAGGGACTGAGGGGCCACACATCCCAGAACAACCCTCTACCACAAAACGATGGAGGAAGCCTGGTGCAAAAAAATGTTGATAGGCAAGTTGAGCGTTGATAGGAAAGAAAACAGCAGGGAGGCTATCAGGGGCCACAGGAAGATGCTCACAGAAATTATGAGCCACCTGAGCAACCTGGAAGATGGTGCAAAAAGAATAGCAAAGGACCAAAGGAGCCAAAAAGAAAAAATGGAACGAATGGCAGGATAATTCCACCTATACCTATGTTATGTCCACCACATGGACATCGCTCTAGCAGACCGATGCGGAACACCATCTTGTATCAGGAAGACGCGCACGGTGGAGCAGAGGAAGGAGAACAATGTAAGAAAAGATGGAGACGAAAGCCAGCTTATCATATTGGACCAGCGCAGCAACAACCACTGGTCAAGTTGTTTATCAGAGTAGGAGATACCCCGGTACTATGTTTTCATCTTTTCTGTATATGTTATGGTATAGTTTTCAAACTAGTTTACGGAGGACTGGGTCGATTTCCCATTGTGGCGGCACAACGCTCCCCCCAGCTATAGTAGGCAGCGCAACTTCGGGATACCTAATCTGGTTTCCGTTTTGGCAGATCAGGGGATCCCCTTTTTCCTTTTTGTGTCATATTTTATCTTAGTAATATAGATTTTCACACTCACTTATAAAAAAAATCATTATATTGGATATGTGTCAGATGTATTATTTTCTAAATGATGGTATTACCTTATCTTAAGGATTCTTCTCTCTATATTATTGTGTGGTTCATGGTGAATGTTTGGGTATCTTTGGATTTAAAGGTTTTATTTATAAATCTTTTTAGTTTATTCTCTCTTATATCTATCAAGGTTTACTACAAGTGGTGTCATAGTTCTTTCTTGGGCACAAAGTGGGAGATTTTTTTTTTTCTCTTTGTGGATTTTTGATGGAAAAAAGAGGATGATAACATTCAAGTCAAATTTTGAATCTTTTGTACAAAATCTGAAGAAACCAATAGTATATCTAAATTCCTCTTGAACAAATACCCTAGTTCAAACAAAAAAACTTTCCAAAACATATTCTAGGAAGTGAAGTTATCCCTAATTTAAAATCAATCCTTTCTAGGATTTTTTTCAATGACAACCACGTGGTTTGCAGATTGGATATATGTATATAGATTGCATAGATTTCAATCAAACCAGTGTACGATAATCCAAAAAATCGATGGCATTTCATAACTTTGGTCATAATAGCCAATCTGAGAAGTATCATAGAAGATATTATCATTTTACATTTGTCGCCCCAAATCCTAACTACATAAAGGACCTCCATTGAAAAGTAAGTGATTTTCTTTAAAGCCATAATTCTATTTTTGGGTTTTCACAAGTAAGATTTATTTTACAGGAAAAGATGATGGTCCTCGTATTGAAAAATACATAAAATGGATGAAGTCTAAAAATCCATTATTTTGGAGAATAAATCTACACATCGATTTAAACGATGATGCTCGCATATGGTGGGATGGACTTAACTATGAAAAAATAAAGGCACTTTCATATAAGGAATATGAGAAACTATAGATAGATAGATGGTTTGATGCCAATAAGAAGGATAATAATATCCGCAGGGGTTTATTTTCATGTGATAACTTCATATTACAGGTTCATGGATATATTCAACAAGAGAAGGTCATTGTTTCTATTAACCCTAGTGGAAAACATAATTTCCTCAATGTTAACTTGAATAAAAGTTTGCAAGTACCCACACAAAATATTCAAAACACACAAGTAGAGGGTGAAAATGTTCAATTTTTTAAAGATTTGAAGATTACCATGGATAAATATGTGTTGCATTTAGATTTTTCTGCTATAGATATGGATGATGTGGATATTGTTTTGGGATATATTTGGATGGAATCAGTTGGTATAGTGAATATTAATGCACAAAAGAAGATTTGAAGCTTTGGTACAAGAAAAATAAAACTGCATTGCAAGATATTTCTCTTACTAAGCAAGAAGGACCCAAGCAGGCACATGAAGCATTCCTTGCAAGAAAATTAATTGTATTACCTAATGACACATCAAATGAAGAGTGTGAGGCTGAATCAAAAGAAGATCCCATAGTAGAACTTAAAGAAAATCCCCAAGAAGGGCATAAAAAGAAAGAAGAATATAAGGAAGAATCAAAGAATAATCAATAGTTTATAAAGTTGTTGTATATCACCACCCACACCACCTAGAGAAACAAAAGTAGTCAAGGCAAGTCCACGAGCATCAAAAAACTTACCATGGATCAACATGGAACCAGAAAGGAAACCAACATGGAGGCACATGGAGGAGTAAAAGCAATTCATGGAGATATTAGAGTAGCGCGATGAAGTCATGGTTCCCAAGTAGAAACCAGAATCAAGGTCGAGGAGGAAATGCCACAATTGGACCCCATGTCCACATTTCACTAGGATGGATGGATGCTTGTGCATGGTACGAATTGACTACATTGCATAGTAGGCCATATTATATGGCTTCTTCCCATGTTTTGGGGACAAAACATGCAAAGGGGCATGGAATGTAATTTACCGAGGGGGGGTAATATGGGGTACCTAGGGAGGTTCCCAAGGAGATAATGAATGTGATGTGGCCATAATAATTACATAGACCCACTTGGTAGTTGATGGGTAATAAATAGGCCCACCATGCAATTAAAAGGAAATCATATAGTAATGAGGGGTAGTTGGCATAGACCCTTAGGAATACTCGTGAGAAAGTATAAATTCACATGGGTATCATTGTATTGGATGTGTGTTGGATGTATTGTTTTGTAGCAAGCATGGCTTGTGGAGTGATTCCTTCCATAAGGAGTAATTGATGGTGTTACCCTGCCTTAAGGGTTCTTCTCTCTATATTATTGTGTTGTTCATGGTGAATGTTTTGATACCTTTGGAGTTTAAGGGTTTATTTATGAAGTTTTGTGGTTTGTTCTCTCTCATATCTATCGAGGTTTACTGTGATCATAAAACCCTAAGATGATAAACCACTAGAAAACTCTTCAACTTTTCATGGATACAATTTCAAGATGAATGCACTTCTCTTAGGAACATGATTAGTAGGTTTGAGGAATGCCATTATTTTGTAGCATGGATATGACAAGCTACAATAACCTATTCTTAGTTTGTTAGATAAAAAGGCACTTATGAGACAATGCTACAACTTGTCTTATGTTATCAAAGTAGTGGATGACTAGAAGAGCAATGTAGAGATTTGGAAAGATAGTTGGAAAATGTGTTAGAAAATTACAGCTTCTTATCCCAATGGTTCTAGTTTCCTACATCACCCTAATCAAAGTCTATGTATTGATACAAAGTTAGAGGAATTCATAGCAATGCCCAATTAGCTTAGCAAGTCTATCAACATCTCCCAACATTTATCTAGAGTTTGAAAGATAAACATAGTGTGATAGCTCTAGATGTTGGGTGTGATGTGTGATAGCATTAAAGATGCAATGATAAACTATCAACACCTTTACTATCATTGTTCAACAACACATTAACATGATACTACCTTGTTCTGTATAGCAATAATAAATCCACTTTGAGGGATGATAGTTTTAGTTTGAGTATTGTTGTGGTCTCCCCACCCTAACTCAGTATTATACATATTTTGTTCAATCTTTGCAACTATGGGAAGATAACTAAGTCCAAATTTGTTGCACCTTTGGTTTCAGTGCATGCCAAGTTTTATGGTATACAATTGGCTTCCCCTTCTATATCATCTTCTTCCAAGTTCATTGATTAATATTACAGAGTTATGGCTGTCTTCAACTCCTTATTTATGCCAACTTCTTCAAATCAATCATTCCCACCTTTCAAGATTTGTGCTTTGATGTTGCTTTAGCTCTTCATTAATTGAAAGCGAAATAGTGTTGAGCCACGTATACTTCTAAACAAAGCATCCTTTTAGGGTAAGATGGTGTTAAGCTAGGATTAGTGCCTAAGTTAAAAGCCCTTCATATCCCTTCATTAAGTATTGTTAATATCCCTTCATTAAGTATATTTTGATGTAGTTTGAATATAACTTATAATGTTATAATGTACACATGTTTTCTATATTCTTGCTTAATTAATTGATTATATTTGTGCATGTTCAAGCGTTGAAGGGTGGCCCAAATAAAGCACCTTTAAATGTTTGGATATATATAAATAAACCATGATGGAAAAGAAATGAAAAATGTTTTAGAATAAAAAAGCTTTTATCATATTTAATTAATTAAATTGCAATAAAATCTTTTTTATTTTTTTACAAACTAGCACTATATATCATGTATAATTAAGTTATACTTTTTACATTCATAAATTAGCAAAGTTATTTTAATTACTTTCTAACTTAGTAATACACATTACACATATCCTTATTCATAAATTAGCAAAGTTATTTTAATTACTTTCTAATTTAGTAATACACATTACACTTAGTAATACACATTACACATATCCTTATTGTTAGCACATCGAATGTTCAAGAGTAAAAAAATTATGACTTTAATCCATGTAAGAGTCTTGGTGTCATGATATTGTTTATCATTGTATGTCTTGTTTCAAAGAGGAGATCTCATTGCCTTCAGCGTATTTAATTCATTATGATTCTCAGGAATGGGTCAAGGAGCAACTCTAACAGTTTGAATGGAGCACGCTATTAGAGTTTGAAAATTGGCGCTCGAACTGACTGTAGTAGATGAAAAGGATTGGATGTTTCCATCGAAGTCCCATTCGATTTCAGGAGACACCAACCCAAGTTTAGACACACCAGGTACTCATGTGGTGATTGTATGCTGCACAAATGATTGATTGAAAATGTAAAACTGTTGTATATTGTTCCTGCGCTACAAACTATTAAATGATCTTTGTGCCGCCAACTCTTTGCGCCATTAAAACCCACAACTTTGGTGTCCTAAACCTTGGCCATTTTCGAGATTGTTATCCCACAGGATCATCTTACAGTTTCCTCTTGCAAATAGTAGCATTATCCATTGCCAAATATGCGCTGCAAATTGTCCATTACAATTGTGCGTTGCAAACTAATTCCTGTAGCATCTTTCTCTGATGTTTTCATCATAACTTTCAGATCACGATTTGGGTTCTTCTGCAATTTGGTGTGGAGAAACACCATATTACCATTGACTTGCTGACAAAAAAGCAGCCCGACCCAATTCGTAGTTTGGGAGAAAAGTTAAAATCATCGCCTGCAAGAAAGTTCGCAGCACAAACTGTAAAAGGCGTTGCAAACTCTAACAGTTTGATAAATACAAGTTGTGGGAGGGTTGTCAACTATCAAGGAGGGTTCGAATGAATTCTCAAAGATCAGTTAGAAGCTAAAGGACACCTGCACCTAAGATTTAGCTCCATTAAAACCTTTAGCAGTGAGTTGGCAACAGATTTATTAATGACTTCCAACAACTTCCTAAAATTTAGCAGTTTCTTGGATTTTTGTCTCTTTGATTGTTGCCACCTATCTCCAAGGCCCATAATCCAATGAAAGAGATGGGTTGGGACCTCCTAAGCATATTTTGGATGTTAATTTCTATTTAATGAAGGAGGGAGCTATTGGAGGGGTGGGAGAGGGTTGTTTTGAGAGGTTTTTCTTTATGTTTTCATATAACTTTGTAAATTATATGCAGTGAAGATTCTAGATTCATAATCAATCGATCGCCAACTTTTCTGTTTGATATCATATCTTTTCTTCTCTCTGGTTCAGATGTTTATGGTGAATGTTTTGTTGTATATGCTTGTTGGATTCGTATCAGTGAATGATTTACGATATGTATTATTGCAAGTACTTGTTCTGAACTTTTATCTTTTGGTTGAGAGGTTCTTAGCCAAGTGATATTTCTTCTAAGTATATGTTTTAGGTTACCTAAAGTAATTTAAAGATATATACTTTCCTTCATACGACGGTCTTCTTGCTCACCACTACCAACTTGTTCATTGGTCAGAGAATTGTGCATGCCTAGATTGCTAAGTTGTGTTTCACTCATTGTATGAAAGCATTTTGAATACTTTTACCCATCCGTACATCCTTCATCAAAACCAAATTTCAAAAACCTTTTTTTTAAACTATTGATGGGTATTATGCTTGCTCTTTAACAGTCTAAGAGCAGCTCCTAGTGCTAACACTTACTCTATAACTTAGTAATACACATTACACATATCATTTATCTTTAAAAAAATTATATGTTCTAAGATATCAATATCCCTAATATACCATGGTTACAACATACCATGTCAATAACTGAAAACTCCACAAGATACAAATTAACAAGACATAAAATCCAATCATGTAATGTTGATGTTGAAAGGTTTACTCAAAGTTTAATAATATCAAATGTTGTTTTCAATTAAAATTTAAAATAGTTGATGATGATGATGACGATAATTAATATCCATTGAGATCAAATTTGATTTATGAGATCTTAAGAAAGGTAAGGAAATATTTGGTTTGCTTTAGAAATTTATTTTTGTTTTCGAAAAGTTGTTAGAGAAGCGTTCCTAAATCACCAAAGTTTGGATGAGTTAAAATGTTAGAAAGGTCGATATTGTAACAAATTTTGAAATTGTGATCTACTATGGTATACACGGGACATTCTAAGAGAAAGTGTTTTTCATCTTCAACCCTCTTAGTGTCACAAAGACGAAAAATTCTTTCAACCCACAAAATTTTAGGAAATGTCCAACACCTTGTTTCACTATGGAGCTCGTGAGAGTTTGCTCTAAATTGAGCAATGTTGATTTTCTTCTTTACGCTAGTCAAAACAAAGAGATAATTTTGATCTTCTAGATTAGGGTTGATCACCTCTATATAGAATCTAAATTTGCTTTTGTCCTCTAATTCTTTATTGCACCACAATTTCTACTTAAATTTAGATGCAATAATATTTGTAATATTTTCGTTATTCTGTAGAGTGACCTCTTCCTTAATTCCCAAATGATTTAGCCAACCTTGCTTTAGCCACGGGTGGTTTTGGTTGGAAAACAATCTTAGGATGCCTCTTGTCTTCCTTGTTGTTTATCTTGTTCTTATACACTAGGTACCTAATCATAGCCATGCTCTCAATGGGGGAAATACTCACTTCTATGAGGAGGATAGGATACGGTGTATTGACTTTAATTTGAAATTATAAGTTCTAAAACACTTTTGGATTTCCTCTATCTTTCTCCATGATTCTCTAGAGATGCTACAACGCCAAACTTCATGACCATATAATATAACATAAGTGATGAGAGTCTTAATGTAGCTTCATTTTAATTTTTGATTTATTAAATAAAAAATAAAATACTATCATATTCTTTTTTTCATCTAAGTTGTTGGGATAAGGGGTTGTCATTGTATTTGGTTTCAATCATTTATTCATTTCTTATAAGAAATTAAGCTTTACTAGATCTCAGTGGGTTAGCTTGAGTGGTTGAGTGCTTTAAGGTTAATACAAGAAGTCTCGGGGTTGATCCCTCTAGATCATTGCCTTTGTTGTGTGCCTCAATCAATTTCCCTACAAGGTCAAGTGCCATAATCAACATCGACGAGTTTACATTGGGTACCATTCACAAAATATGAGGAAGTGCCTAGAGGTTTCCCACAATGTTTTCCTTGGAAAAATATAAATTAGAAATAATAAACCTCGATAGGTAGCTTGATATACCATCATCTTGGGGTGGGCAAGCATGGGGGGAATCGTTTTAGATCTCAATGAAAAATAAGAAAAAAAATTCGAATGGCGGAGCTACTTGTAGATTTTAACCTTTTACAACTAATTACTGCAAACAAATTCTTAATAAAAACAAAAAAAAAATGGTGCACACACATATTACAGAAAGATTTTTACCCTGGAAACCCAAACCGGGAAAACCAACAACTTGTTTAAAGCCGCACTTCTAATATTCTATTCATTATGTTCATTGTTTACAATACAATATACATATAGGATCCCACGACATCCAAACCCCTAGTCCATTGAACCGTATTAGTGAAAAACTCTAATTCCTTAACTGAAATTAGAAAACCATCAACAAAAACCATGTGCTGAAAATCACCAAAAATGGGTGCAAAAAACCGCAAAAACAATGTACAATACATGGGATCAATTTTGCAAAGAATATAACACATACCCAACATTCTACCACTTGTTGTTTTCTTTGCATACAAGGGGTTACAATATTACATAGTCAGCAATCTAGGGCGACAATGCCCATATATGCTCTACACCAAGAGAACTTCTCAGTGCTCACAGATTTTATTAATGAATTTGCAACATTCTCCAAAGTGTTCACCTTCATCAACAACACCTTCTTGTCTTCAACCATGTCTCTCACAAAGTGATACTGAATGTCAATATGCTTTGTCTTTGAATGATAAGTCGAGTTCTTCGTCGGGAAGATTGCACTCTGACTGTCACAATCTATCCTTACAACTTGTTGTACCAACCCAATACTTGAACACAATATTTGTAACCATACTACTTCCTTGCTTGCATGAATGGTTGCCATGTATTTAGCTTAAGTAGTTGATAGTTCCACTAAAGAATGTATTTTTCTCATCCAACTGATAGCTCCTCCAAATAGGTTAAACACATACCCGCTTGTAGATCTTCTCTGATCCAAATCTCTTGCCCAATTTGCATCCAAAAATCCATGTATGTCCAACATTCTGTCCAATTTTGGTCTTCCTTGGTAGCACAATCCATAACTAGTAGTGCCATGCAACTACCTGAAAACCCTCTTTATCGATGTCCAATGCTCCTTCCCTAGTTTTGACATATACTTGCTCAAAACTCACATTGCATGTGCAATATACGATCTAGTACAAACTATTGTGTACATCAAATTGCCAACTACACTCGCATATCAAACACGGTACATGTCCTCTTCCTCTTCATGTGTCTTGGGACACCGATCCACGTATAACTTTACACCTACAGGAATATGAACCTTGATTGGTTTACATTCTTGCATATTAAACTTTTGCAATATTGTCTCAATATATTTCCTCTTATTTATCTAGAGTTTCCTATTTGCCCGATCTCTTTTAATTTCCATGCCCAAAATGAAATTTTCGACACCAGGATCCTTCATGTAAAATTTAGAGGACAAATGGGTTTTCACATCCTAGATGATCTCCTTGGTGTTTCCTATCAGCAACATATCATCCAAATACAATACCAAATAAATAAGATGATCACCAATTAATTTGAAATACACACAATGATCCACTTTGCTCCTTGTGAAGCCAACTCCCAACATATAAGTATCAAATATTTTGATACCACATCCTTGGTGATTGCTTTAACCCATACAGGGACTTTTTTCAACTTGTATACCAACTCCTTATTTCCCTTCATAGCAAAGCCTTCTGGTTATTTCATGTAGATTTCTTCTTCCAAATCCCCATGTAGGAATGTTGTCTTCACATCCATCTGTTCTACTTCAAAATCAAACACGCCAACAACAAATAAAATAAATCTAATAGAAGTTAACTTGGAAATATGAGAAAAAATATCACCAAAGTCAATTCCCTCAACCTATGAATAACCTTTTGCTACTAACCGAGCTTTGTATTTCTCCACTTTGCCTTCTACATTCAACTTCTCCTTAAACACCCATTTGTTGTGAATGAGATTTCTTCCAGTTGGAAACTCAACTAAATCCCAAGCCTCATTCTTGTCCAAGGCTGCCATTTCTTCAATCATGGCCTTTTTCTAGAGTTTTCCATCCTTTGATCCACTGCCTCCCTAACAGTTCTAGGATCATCTTCAGTAATAAACAAAGAAAAATTTGAACGAAAATCAAGTGGAATATATCTTTCCAGTTTCCTTCTTTCTTGAACCAATCTCCTCAATTGATAGCGACCCACCAGGTGTATTTCCCATAGGTGCAGAGTTATAAGTAAACTCTACTGCAGCTCCAAGCTCAATCTGCTCTCGAACTCTTTCCATGGGCCCAAAATCATATTTTGAATAGAGTTATGTAATGCTTTGTTATTGCACCTAAACTTGAGGTGTTAATATATCCTTTAATTCCACGCGACCAGTGCTTGTGATCGACGCTTATCCACTTAAGCGCTTAAACCTTGGCACTAACTTCTAGTGCTCTCGTTCCATGTGACCATAGTCTATGGCAATGAGATTTATTGTCATAAACCACTCCACGAATGGTGACCCTTGCATTAAACTTCGAGCACTTTGTCAATACACACTCAACCTTGGTCATAGATCTCCTTTCCCAATCGACGGTTATATCTAACTATGTCGCGGGATCGTTGAACTTCAGTTCATCATTGATCCATTCTGATGATCAACAGTGGATATTCTAGTTCCATTGTGCCACTCGTTCTAATGGTGATTGATCTATTCTCTTCAACGATCACTGCCACATATAGTGGTCTCGGGACATCGAGACTTCACGCACTTCTCAACGGTCACTATCTCTTCCGCTACGCTATCTTTCAACGATGGATCACTGTCGATCCAGATCACGTATCTAGTATGGACTGTTGATTCTCCTTTAATTATATTTCATCTCATAACGTGGGCCACCACGGAACTTTGACCAGTCTGCAACCTTGCTTCCACTTGTCGTCTCTTTAGTAGGGATTTGACGTCAGCCCGACTTATCTCGGTCTCGACGACGACGATTTTTTTTTTCAAACCACATAAATCATAACTTATCAAACCATATTTGTAAAAAAATTATATCATTTATCTTAGGCGATAACCAATTGATTTCTTGTTACTAGCTTTAAAATTTGGCAACAACGACATTCTATTTGTGTCACATGCGCATCATTGACAATAATTAACAAAAAGATATTATGAAAGAATATCTAGAGAAAAAGAAACAATTTTTCATATCAATTAGATGGAACTTACAACACCAAAAAAATGGCAATGGAAAATATCTTTAAAAATACAAAGAAAGATTATACACACTAATATACAACATGATATACCACCTCCATGTTGAAAGAAGTGAAAAAAATAATAGAAGTAAATCATCCATATGTAGCGAATATACCCAAAAAATTAATGTTTTCCCCAAGAGTAGTTGCTACTAGCTAATCATTCATATGTAGCGAATATACCCAAAAAATTGGGATGCATAATCATTGATTTGGCAAAAATATTAAGAAAACCTATTATATGTTCATGGAAAATGTTTATACTTAGGCGAAAAATATAAGTGTATGCATAGCTATAATCATAAGTTAAGCTACAATTTTTTCGCTTTTAATGAAAAAATAAAAACTTTTAGCCCAAATTTCTTCAAAAAATTGAAATTTAGCCAAAATGGTGAAATTTCGCTCAAAAAAAACATTGCTCGACAATGCCTGTCGATCTACAGACTCAAGATTTAATCTTCGTTGTCGATCTGAATTCAAAGTCTTGCCATGGAAACCTTGTATCGTGGGACCTAGTTTCCACGTGTCACTTCCTGTGTGGAGTTCCTTACGTCAACATGACGTTTTTCTTCATCGGGACCTCATAACTTTTAGGCCCTCCAACACCTTGGAACCTCCCTCTCATACTCGTCGTCCGTCGTAATGAGGATCGTTGATCTAATGACTTGTCCCATATAAAATCTTTGTCGTTGATTCCTTCTCGATCTATCACTATTGTTGATCTCTTGAAGTGGATTAGTCGTCTTTCCTTTATCTTCCTTGCACCTTCTAACTCCCGATGTATTTTCATCCGTCAATCTGGATCTGGAATGGATGGTTAGATCTTACTCTGACCACTAGATATCGAGACTTTACAAAGTCCTTCTAACTTTGATCCAATGGTCATGACTTAATTGCGGGGTGATTTTACGGTTATAAGTGATCCTTCCTTCATGGTATATTTTGACGCGATTTGGATTGTTGATCCTTCCAATGATCAATGACTATTGTAGTTTTTGTTGCATCTGAACCTACAACAAACACTCGACTCCTGCCTGCACACAACAACTCTTGAAACCCACATAGGCACTAACTCAATATATTGTTTAGTGATACACTGAGATGCCAAAGAAACGCACAAAGATTCTATTGATGAACCTATACACAATTTACATAAGGCCCTTCTCGCCTTTTTGGCCTGCTTTACATTTAATTGGCCTTTGTTCGGCCTTTTGGTCATACTTGGCCTCTTACAAAACTACTCTACCTCTTTCTCACTTTGTCTCCACATACACCCTTATGATTGTTCGTAGGCTTACAATTTTAAGCATGGAAGGTCAACTTCTAGCCCATCAACAAATCCCTAAGGTTGTGCAACTAACAACCATAATAGCACTCTCGTACTTTACAATTGACAATGATCAAATGGAATCAAATCCTCCATGCTTAGGATAATCTAAATAAACTCAACTAATTTCTCATTTAAGATTTTACATTTCCAATAGGGAAACACAAACCCTATCCTTCTAGAATCCCACTAAAACATGAGAAATTACATTAATTTGAAGTTTAGGGAACCCACTCCCTTAGTAAATGTAAATATCCCTTGGTCAAATCAACAAGATTGATTTTGGAGGTGAAATACTCTTGCATCATCAATACTAGAGTATGAGGATCTTCTTCTTTTGATTCATGTTCTTCTGTAGAGTCTGATTCATGATCCTTCAACTCAAACTCTATTTTCTCTGGTTCTTCCTTCCTTTGTAGGACTTCATGTTTGACAACATCTTTGATTCCTCTAAATACCACATCTTGACTATACACTACCTTCTTAGTTTCTGGGTTCCAAAGCTTATAACCTTTTAGACCATCTTTATACCCAATAAATATACACTTTCCAGCATTTTTATCTAGCTTACTCGTGTTTTCCTTTGGAACGTGAACATAGTCATCACAATCAAATACTCTGAGATGTGTTAGAGAGGGTTTCTTACCAGTCCATACCTCATGTGGATTCTTGTCATCCAATGCCAATGAGGGTGATCGACTGACCAGGTAACATGTAGTACCCACTACCTCTGCCTAGAATTCATGTCCTAACCCGACACCACCGAGCGTGCACCTTGCTTTTTCCATCATCATCTCTTTCATCCTTTCTATAGCTATATTATGTTGAAGTATATATGGAGTAGTCTTATGCCTTGATATACCACACTTCTTACATAATTCTTTGAATTCATTTCCACATAATTCTCCACCATTATCCGTTCTCAACACCTTAATTATTTTCTCTGTTTGATTCTCCACGAGAACCTTAAAATCTTTAAAATTGTCAAAGACTTCATATTTATTCTTGAGGAAATATATCCAAGTATTCCTCGAGAAGTCATCTATAACTGAGACATAGTACACAGATTTTCCCAATGATGGAACTAACATAGGTCCAAACACATCACTATGCATCAACTATAAAGTTCCCTCTACTCTCAATGCACTGGAAGGGAATCTTACCTGATTCTGCTCCCCATATACATAATGTTCACATAAATAAAAATCCAGACGCATTTATATATACCTTCAACCATACCTTTACTGTGTAGTAGTTGAAAGTGCTTCTCTTCGATATGTCTCATTCTTTGATGCCACGTCATATCCTTTTCTCCATAGACTGTCGGAGTTTTCTCTTCTTCAGCTCCAATCTCATAAACAATGGAACTATTACACCCATCACTAATAGTGTTTCATTGTAGCTTATATAGAGTTCCACACCGAACTCCCTTCAACAATACCGTTTCTCCTCGAACCATCTTGCAAGTTTATTTCTCGAACATTGTTTTTACCCCAACATCGTCCATTTTGCTTACATAAATCAAATTTTTGGCCAATTCTAGGATGTGAAAAACACCAAGCAATGTTCTAATCCTTCCATCCATGAGCTTGAACTTTACTTTTCCTCGTCCTATGATTTTGGTTGTCAAGTCATCACCTAGGAAAACATCACCTCCATCATGCTTTTAATATTCACAAAACCACTTCCTATGGGGAGTCATATGAAAGGATGTGCCTGATTCAACCAACCATGCCTCATGATATGCATGCGTTCTTGATGAAGCCAAGTACGCATCCCCTCCTTCTTTCGAGGATGTTTTTTCTTCTATAGAAAGAGCATCTTCAAATCCCTTCCCTCTCTCAACGCTTTTGGATCTACATTGCTTCTTGTAGTGCCCCTCTTTTCCACATCTCCATCAAACCTTTACAAACTTTCTGGGAGACTTAGATCTACCCTTAGATTTAGATCTCCCACTCAGGGACTTAGATTTGTTTCTTTCGCGGGAGCATCCTCTTACAAATAATGCATTTGTGCTCTATCCTTCCATGTTCTTCCACCTCATCTCCACCGACAAAAAGGATGATATCACATCATCAAAACTTAAAGTAGTTGTATTACTAACTATAGCCACAACCAGACTATCCTACGCATCTGGTAAAGAGCACAATAAAATGATACATTTTTCTTCATCAGAAATCTTAATATCAACAGATAATAATCGATTCACCACAGTATTAAAGGCTTTCAGATGCTCTGTCACCAAGTCTCCATCTTTCATCCTCATGTTATACAACTTCTTCCTCGAGAATAATTTATTTACTAAGGACTTAGATTTATACAAATTCCCCAACTTATCCCATAGTGCCTTGGTTGTAGCTTCCCTTAACACATTCAGTGATATTGAATCTGAGAGACACAATCAGATTGTGCTCTTCGCCTTCCAATACAACTTTTTGCAGTCTTTTGCTGACGTTCCTGCAAGTGCATTACCTAGATCCACTATGATCCATTGATATTTGTCTACCAACAAATATTCCATCTCGAGCTTCCACAGCTCAAAACTTTTCCCATTAAATTTCTCGATCTCTATTTTCGAACCGCTCGCCATTTGTTCTCACTTGAAGAATCAATACCTCAAATCTCCCACTGTAACAAGGCTTATCATAGACCTAAGCCAAACCCTTGACCACAAAGACGACCCCCTGAAGCCAATAATTGCTCTGATACCAAATGTAGATTTTAACCCTGTACAATTAATTACCGCAAATATATTCTTAATAAAAAAAAAAGATACAATCACACACACACACACATTACACAGAGATTTTTACCGTGGAAACCAAAACTGGGAAAACAAGCAACCTTTTTAGAGCCAAACCTCCAATCTTATATTCATCACGTTCATTGTTTACAATGAAATATACATATAGGATCTCGCGACATCCAAACCCCTAATCTATTGACCCAAATTAATCAACAACCTTGATTCCTTCATCAGAATTAGAAAACCATCGACAAAAACCATGTGTCAAAAAAACACCAAAAACAGATGCAAAAAAACTGCCAAAAATGAACCAAAATCTTAAGATTCTTAGTTCAGGGTGAAGTAGGAACTTGATTGTCATTGGAGACTCAACAATAATTATAAGACTCATGTGTTTCTCCCCCACTTCATCTTATGGCAATCTAGCAAGGCACATCTTGAGAGTCCAAAAAGAGGCTAAGTTTCATTGAATCTACATAGTGCTTCCATGTCCCGAGAGATCAAAATAGTCAAGTGGACCATTTGGCCAATGAGGCCTCTTACCTAGAGGGTGAAACCCTTAGAACAAAAGGAGGGATATCCTTTTATCCTTTTCCCAAATTCCTTAATTTCTCAAGAATGAATAATCCAAAGTTTTGCATGTCATTCACAATCTTAGCCAAGTGGCATTTCAAATTTAAGACAGGAGGACAGAAATCAAAAGCCATCATAACCCCTATACAATCGCACGTATTGGGTTTAATGGAAAAGCGACCTTTTTAATTGGGTTTTATTATGAATTTGAGCATAAGTGGTACAATGGACTTATGGAGTCCTCGCGAGTATCAATCTATGCTTGAATGGGGTGGTAGCTTCTCGTTTCTTCTAAGTTGCCTTCTTCCCCATGAGTTTAGTCACAACCTAAAAGTAACTCTTCTTAACTTGTATTTGATGTTTATCTATAGGTGTCCCTTCTCAATCTTGGTAGAAGTGGATGTTAGTTACATTCATCATGAGAATAATTATTTAGTTTTAGCATGTTCCCCAGTGTTTTCTAGTATCAAGTTGATGTGGGAATTTGAGTGGTTCTCAATGTTGGTAGAGAACTTTAGAAAGGGGATTTGGAATCAATTTTTTGGTCTCTCTGGAGTTTTTCATGGAAAATCATAATCACCCAAGGCATAACCCTTTGTATGAAATTACAAATATCCATCATGTCTTGTGAAGACAAGATTGTTGGGTTCATATTTTTTCGTCAAAACCACCATACACACCTTCTTTTTACCCATTCTTTTCCTCCATTTTTGGCATTTTTGTACCCATTCCACTAAGCCCGAGATTAATAAAGGATGACAGAGGTAATTGCTAGTTTATTTCTGTTTTCCATTTAATAAGCAAAAATATCAAATTTTTGGTTTTCTTTATCAATATTGTCACCATAAATGTTATTTTCCAGTAATTGCTCTAAGCTTAGTGGAACTAATGGTTAAGAACATGTGTTTCCTCTTAAGAGGTCACAGGTTCAAATCCAGAGAGGGGTAGGGTATGTATACCTTCGTAGACTTTACCAGTCAAATCGTTGGGCAAAGGGGGGTCCCTTGTCCCACAAACAAGGCGGTCTCATACACCAATTTGGTGTGTTGGCTTGGCAGTGACCTTAAAAATAGATTATTATTATTATTAGCAGGCTGAATCAGAGAAAAATGACACATGGTTTTTGCTCCTAGAGTTCACACCATGGATCATGTCCTCTTGGAGCACGAGAAACAACCCATAAATTTACCCGTCAATGCGTGGTCAAGGCACACCCTCCAGAAGTAAAATAATAGTAGCATAACAGAGATTCGATCTTCTCAGGATTTTTGGGAGACAATCGTTCATCTAGAGCTCGATCCAGCAATGAGAGGAGGTCGATAGGGTTTGTCATCATTTCAAAGAGAGTTTTTAGGTTTGTT
This sequence comes from Picea glauca, assembly GCA_000966675.3. NCBI lineage: Eukaryota > Viridiplantae > Streptophyta > Pinopsida > Pinales > Pinaceae > Picea > Picea glauca. Next base: position 67,447 of record JZKD02S1933164.1, read on the forward strand.
AGTGATGATTAATGATGTATAAATATGCCAAACATTGAGGCATTTAAAGGGGGACGAATTGATGAATACATTGTATTGCTGAAGTTTTATGCTTAATATAAAGATCTTGGTCTTCTCCATTTGGTTTTCTTCATATGTGCATGTGCCAACTTGGAAGGGTCCCCATGATTGGTTCATGTAACAACATTGTACAATGGTGTGAGTTTTCTTTGAAATTTCTTTAGCTAGCATTATTTCCTTTCTTCATTTTTATTCTAGATCATATTTATACCAGTTTGGTTTTGGTTAGATTTCATTTGAAGATTTATTTTGCTGATAAAAAGTTAAAACTCAATCTTATCTACCATTGATGACTTGAAAAGGATTTTTTARAGAATTGCTACAAGTTTTCTTTGACCATAAGATCTTGTGGAAACACTATAGCCTGATTTTTAACCAATACGAAATACCAAGTGATCATTCGATTAAATTAAGATTGAAACATGAAGTAGGATTTTATCATTTCAATGCATATGTGTGTTTAAAAGATTCCTTGCAATCTCTTCTCACAGGTAAACAGAGTATTGTTGTAGGAAGCCTTCTCTTGTTGAATTATTTAAATTGCACATTCATTAGAGTATCATTGTAAAGAACTTTACACTTTACAATCAACATTTTTACCATTGAAATTATGACAGTTACAACTCATCACTAGTGGAAGCAAAACTCATTCTACAATTTGATTTTTGACCAAAGAAACTGTAATATTAAACAAAAGGAATTTAGCATTATTTGAGTGTTTTTAATTTGCTTTCTTAGACACATAGATATTCTTTCAAGTTCATAGTCAAAGCTGAGTTTTGTTATAGAGATGTTTCCACTCCATTGAAACAATTTCCCTTTGTGACCTCAGTATCCACCATTGAAGTTGTGAACATTTGAAGAACTGGTTTTGTTTTTGAAAGAAAGTTTACAAAAGTGTTTTGTAGCATTGTGTGAAAGCATTCTTGATAGATTTCAGGTTGATTTTAAGACTAGCACATGTTGATATTATGGTAGCTTCGGGAGGTATGAACCTCTATTGTGACCTTTGAAAAGATTAGAACATTTCGGAAGAAAGCAAAGAAACGAAAGTAACCCTAGATGAGATGTCGGCTAAAGAGAGATAATTAATATGAATTAATTAGTACCCAGAAAGAGAAGTCGTCTCAGGCAAGTCTGCCAGGAATACTATAAATACAGGGCGCCAGTCTCTCATTTGACACAATTCTCATAATTGTAGAAAGCTAGTTCTGCACACTGCAGTCTAGCAGTCTTGTGCGCAAGTCCTGGGGAAGGTGTTGCACCAGTTTTGGGTGGGACTCTCTAATCAACTTTGGTTACTTCTTGCTTGGTGCATTAGCCTTGCTTGGCTATTGAATTTCTACCAGGATTCTTCTCTCTATCAAGGTCAAGGTGCTCGAAGGGTGGCTTCGAGCTATGGTTGGGTGACAATAGTGATATTGTCAATGGTAAAACAAGCACATTCATTCATATTCTAACAGGTTATGGGCCCACACCTCTTTCATTCAGTCTAACCGTTGGAAGGAAGTATAGCCATTAGGATACTAAGCTCGTTGAGGAACTATCTCTAGGGTTACTAGCAGGAGCAACTTCCAAAACACTGCCGCTAGGGTTACTAGCAGGAACAACTTCCAAAACACTGTCACTAGGGTTACTAGCATGAGTAGTTGTAGAAACCCTAAATCCCAGATCTGACACCTTATGATGGAGCATCTCGCTCAAGGAGAAGATATTCAAATGCGCCCTAGTTCAGCGCACCTTTTGGCTCTCTCAGAAGACATAAACGTCAGAGTTGAAGTTTTGGATCAAGGCATGACCAGCTACCAGTCAACCGAACACATGAGTGAAAATATCAGTCTTCTACACTACTCAATACTCACTGGAACGATTGAAGATGACATGTGGATAATCGATAGTGGAGCTTCTAGGCACATGGCGGGAGATCAAGCCAGACTCTCAAATCTAAATGAGAAGAAGACATCGTACAAGGTAGAGCTTAGAGACAAAAACACTTACCCAGTCGAAGGATTTGGACAAGCCTCCGTCAAGTTGAAAACAGGTAACAATGTTCGTTTAAGCAATGTTTTATGTGTACCTGGTTTAGAAAAGAATATTGTATCGATATCTTTCCTAGAAGACAAAGGACTTTCGTAGATGGAAAAGTGTTATCTTGGCATAAAGATTCCAGCATAGAGAATGCTAGGGTTATTGGAAGTCGTGAAGGAAACCTATATAGACTACTAGAACAAAATGAAKAAGCTCTCGTACATGACGAAGTAAATCCCAATGAACTTTGGCACAGAAGGTACACTCATATTAATTATCAAGCATTACCTTTTCTCAAAAGGATGGTTGAAGGAATACCAGAATTGCAATCCACACATGAAGGAATTTGCAAAGGATGTGCTCTTGGGAAGAATATCAAGAAACCATTCCCAAGCAGCAACAACAGATCTAAGGAGATTCTAGATCTGATACACTTAGATGTTTGTGGTCTAATGCCAATCAAATCTCTAGGAGGATCTCTTTACTACATAATCTTCGTAGATGATTATTCAAGAAAAACTTGGTTATATCTACTGAAGACAAAAGACGAAGTATTCAACAAGTTTCAAGAATTCAAAGAAGAAATAGAGAACCTCACAAACAAGAAGATCAA
>JZKD02S1933175.1:0-22243 GCA_000966675.3 Picea glauca
GCAAGTAGTGAAGCCGAGAATCATGGGAAGAACAATAGCTCATGTGAACCAATAGAGGAGGGATAACTCTTCTCGAGAATAGAGGGATCGAGCATTTCACTATTGTGGGTGATTCTACAATCATAATCTACCATATGTGATGTCAATATCATCTTGAGGCATCCACCTAGGTATGCTCATTCACATATCTCAAGGTCTAGAAAAAATTTATGGTTCCATTGAGTTATTTTAGGATTTAAGGTCCTATAACATATTAGGATATTTAGAAGCAAATGAAGCAATATTAGTTGAAGTGGGAATAGTGAGTGTAAATGGGGCTTTTCAATTTCATCCATACTCTCCCATGAATCATTTATCATATTTCTAAAGTATGATAGGCTCTTGTATTGGAGGCAAGTGGTGAAGTAATATTATGGTGAAGAGATGGGCATTGAAGCCCCCATGAGCACTAGTGCTTCCTCATTCACTCTAGTTTGTGGTGAATTCTATTAACCTAGTGGTGATGGGACTAATTATTATGTACTTTTCAGTATGGAATTTCATCCTTGTTTCTTGTTTGTTATTAGTTGTTAGGAGAGGGTTGGCTTGATTTGGAGTATTTATTGTCTACAGGTGTAAACAAAAGCACCCACTTTGTGACTCAACGTCAACCATTTTAGGTTGGAGTCTTATGACACCTGAGTGTGACTACTTCAAGTTTGTTCACTTGAAAGTATCAAAGGATTACATAATAGTATAGGTATGTGTCACGATAGTGGTGAGATACCATTTCCATCCAAATTGGTGTGCACTATGTAAAACTATATAACTTCATAGGGGCGTAAGGAGATGTGAGATTTATGTGGTGGGAATCCAGGATTCTTTGTCTCTCTCTATGGGAAAGAGGGAAGGATGGAAGGAATATTGGGAATATAGAGCCACAATGGAAATGCAATCCATCAAAAAGGATGTAATTTGTACAAAATTATAGTTAGAAGCATATAAGAAGAAAGAAAATGAATTCACAATTTTCATGGAAAATCGTAATAAGATGTATGAAGTGTTACCCCCTCACTTCTAGGGGTAACTAGAGGAGATTTTTTTTTCTCTATGATCCACATTAAAAAATCAGTTCTAATGATGACATTTTGGATTCTCCACAAATGGTTTCCCACAGATGCCTTCCATTACATGTTCATCTCATTAACTCGCATGACATGGTGCATTACACATTGAGGTATATTGTTCTAACACTTCATATCAAGTGATAATGTCAATGTTTGGGGCATGAAAATTAAGATAATGGATTGAATTGGACTATGAATCGTGATGTTTTGAATTTATATGTTTTTCCTTGTTTCACCTTGGTGGTCATCACAATATCCTAGTCAAGTGTTGTCACTCTTGGGAAAATATGTACTACTCGGGGGGCTTAATGGGGGTAATGTGTCCATATCCCTTACCAGGTATAACATATGCATCTATCCTTTCTTCATTGTCCTTTATTTTGGGTTGGTTGTTACATGTATCCCAAAAAGGTCCATGCTTCATAATCCCATGAGAAGAAGGGGCTTGAATGCCTAATGTTGATGTAGCTTTATAAAAAATGATATAGAAAGAGGAAAATTCCTAATTCAAAATGCAAGGCAAAGAAACAAACAAGAAAAACAAAGTATTAAAAACCAAGAAACAAGTGAAGCATGAGCTCTACCCTCTCGCTAAGAGGCCATCAACCCAATTCCTATGCCTTGAGTGCATACCTAACAAAAGAACTTAGCAAATCAAATGTCAAAAGCCAAAAAATGGTTGAAGAAATAAAGAAAAAGGAAAACAGGGATTTGGAAAGACAGAATGCCGAGGAAAAGGTACCTCATTTCCTAAGCACTCCCTCTACAAAGGCACTCACGAGGATGACTACCATACATGGCATTGCATGTCAATTACAATCCACCCATGCATTAAAGACCAATCCATACCACATACCATTGCACATATTCCTTGATGGGTTCCTTGGGACACACTTATTTTCCTCGGTACCAACACACCTAATAAGGGATCATAATGATCCTCTCATACCTAAACTTGGAAAATTGTATAACTTTGTAAGCTAGTGTGAAATTTAAAGAGGATATTTTGTGAGATGTATTTAATGGAATTTGCATTGACATTACTCACGTTATATGTTGTGTTTGGATTGTGCACCTTGCCTATGGTCATCATGATGCATTGGACTACATGAGCCCCTCCTTGAATGATGGATTTCACATAGCCACATGATTGATTGATGCCTTGGTCCTTTGGAGGATGTTTGAGGCTAGCTAGCTTCAGGATCAATTATATTTTGATAAAATACCTAGAATTCTGCCAGCTTAACACCATTAGATGAAGAATGGCCATGAGATTTCCAAAAAGTGGTACAATTATGGTGCTTTAAGATCTATCACAGGAAGATTATCATGAATTTTTTACCACTTGTGGAACACTTTTGGAGGAGGTCATTGAGGCTTTTAAGGAGGATGTTCCACATGTTTAGGAGAATGACTTGGCATTTGAGGAGAGTTTACTTGAGTTGGGGAGCATATTTGGGGTCTTTTAACTCATTCACTCATGTATCATGGATATTATTATATAGGTGGTAGAACCACCTCATAGTTTATGTATTTTTTACCATATCTCTAGGGTTTGTAAAGAGATAATGGTACTTTACATTCTTTTAGGATAAAATCTAGGAGAATATTATTATTGTAATGAGAAGGGTGCTAGATCTCTCATATAAATAGAGAATCACATTTCATGTGTAAATCATTGCTACTTGTGGAGATATATCGTTATTTTTATACTTCTACTAGATCTCTTATGAATAATGCTACAGATGGTTAGTTAAAGAGGTTTTTTAGGAGGAGATATACTTGTGGATTCTCTACTACTGCTTGGATATTCATTGATAAGGTTTTGATGGATGAAATATTTATTGATTAATTGGTCTATTTTCATCATTTGGTTATGTTTATGAATGCATTTAAGTGAAATGTTGTTTCTCTAGTGTTGGTTGAGCATTATCTTTGATTATTCTTGAACAAACCCTTCTTATCAAAACTATTGAAAGGTTTATAGTGAAGAACATTCCCTTGAATTGTCCCTTAACATTTTAAGAGGATCTCATTGTGTTAGTAGCAAAGAACCTATAGGTATCACTCTAAAAGTCCACTCATCTTCTCAAAATGGATCCTTAATTGACCCCATATGCCCAAAAAAATAGTAGGTTCTAGTCACTCTCCAAATAGCCAACCATTATTTTCTGAATTATACTCCAATTTTACTATTTTAGGGTTAGATTAGGGTTTTATTACAACAATTATTCATTTTCAACCACAAAATACTAAGATGTTTTGGTGTTTTGGCATATTGTTGACCGAATAAACATTGTTAAAACCCTAATTTGTTTTCCTAAAGTATTATTACAACCATAAAGGGAAAAACATTTAGGGTTTTAGGGTTGTTATATGCCCCTTAATTTTCTGATTTTGTTGGTTAGTGAAACCCTAATTTAGCTCATTGTTTAGCCCTCATATTTCATTGAATTATTGTTTGTCAAAAGGCTATTTTATTTGCTACATTAATAACTTATTTTTTTGTTGTAATTTGACATATTCTTCGAAGTTTTACAATATACCTATGTTGTTTCTTCATTTTTAGTATTTTGGGATCCCCTTAAGCATTGACTTGACTTGGAAAACCTCTTAAATTGACATAGATCCTCATTACTTCAAATATGGAAATTGTTTTTCCTTACCACCTCATTGATACTTTGTCTATACTATTTCATTGGTGGTCGATTGAGTAGTCACCTCGAGGGGCCCTAGACTTGAGTGTGTCTTGCCTAGGGATTCTTGGAGGCTACTAGGGAAGCCTCCCTTGTGTTGGATTATACTCCTTCACTAAAGAGAGGAATTTTTTTTCCTAGGTGGTAATGGTAATATATTTCATGTTCCACTAGTATTAGTACCTTGTGAAGGCTTTGCACTTGGTTCTAGATTGTGTGGTAACATTTTGGCGTCATTATTGAGGAGAATTGAGTCTTTCTCCTTAAATATATGATGTCTATGCTTCAACCTTTTGATGAGTATAAATGTAAAGCATAATATATGTATACTCATCTAACGACTCCATTGACTGAAGAAGCCCTTTTCCCTGTGGAAATTTTAAACACTATATGCTTATAAGGTGAAGCAAGAATTATTGTAAAGGCATTTGAGATTCACCTTAGCGACTCCACACATACAAGTTTGGTATGAGGAATCATCTCTTACTTTCATACTTCACATCAAGTTGTATGAAAAGTGAAGAAATATGGCTCCATAGGAGTTTCAAGAAATATATAAGGCTATTGATGTCAAGAGTATCCATGGGTACCCAAATCATTGTACAAACTGGCTAGAAGATAGTCCAACATTTGATGGTGACCCTACTTCAGTTGTCCCCCATGTTGTAAGGTTCCTTAAATACACATAGAAAATAAATATGGTACATGAAGACATGTTGATGACACTATTTACTTACTCGTTGGAGATACAAAGGGATTGAATTGTATATGCTTGCAAGCCAAAAAGAATATCTTCTATTGCAGATTTCTTTGAAGAATTTCTCAAGCGTTGGGGCCCCAAATTTCAGAAGTATGAAATCACTTTCAAGGTCTAGTGATAGCCTTATAAGAAGATATTTTTGAACGTGTTGACAATACTTTTGAAGAAGACAATGGGTTTTGTGAGTATTTGAACGAAGATTTATATGATAGGAATTTCTTTCTCAATATTTGTATTGAAGCAAGAAAAGAATTTGATGTCATTTTGCAATCCTATTAAAGAAACCCCATGGATTTGCTTGCCCAAGAGCTCGTCGAAAAGTACGAGGTAGTTAATTCACTATGTGTTTCTATGGAAAATAAGTATGGCAATAAGTCTATGCAGATGAACCCTCATCAAGAACCCATGATCACTGATAAACCCATTATTTTATCCAAGGAACTATTAGAAATTGACATAGAATAGGAGAGTGGGGCAATGCAAAAGAAAAAGAGCATCAAAAAGAAATTGATGAGGAAAGTCATCAAGCACATGAATAACATGTGGATGGAGAGCTTGTTCATTCCATACATGAATATTTTGATGAAAACTTTGAATATCAATCACCTCAAGACTTCATTGAAGAGTAATTCCATACAGAACACCTTATCGGAGAAAGAACTCCTCATGAAAATGCAAAATTGGTATTTTCTCCTCCATTTAATCAAGATGAAGGTATTTAATGCTTTGTCTATCCTTCACATGAAGACAAGGGTATGGTAAGTTGTACTCATTTCCAAGTCTTTAACTTTTGTGATGCATCCTTTCATGATTTGGAAAGTGAAGAGTTTTTAGAGAAAACCCTTGGATTTGATCAAGAACATGATGATCATAAGATTGAAAGCATTGATGACCTTCTTCATATTGAAAGGAAAAAATGGGATATGAGTTGTTTTTATTTTGATGGGGATCTCATTTATGTTATCGATGATGACCCTAGAGTCAAGAATGCAGAATTGTTTCTTTTTGAATAATCATATATGTACATTATGTAATGTCCCCATTTTTGGATTCCCTTACTCTGCAGTTGTAGATGACCATATGGGTTTATGTCAGCGTGACCAAAGGGGTAATTTGAGGTTAACAATGAGCTTGGCTATTTGGAGGAGTTATATGATGCTTTCAAAAGTTCATTTACCATCTTTCATCATTGGGATCATTCCTGTGCAATCATATTTTGACTATGTTGCATTTCGATTGTTCCCGTAATTTGGGAGTATTAATGGGAATTATTTAATGGATTGCACTAAGGTTGTCCTTTTAATAATTTATCTAAGAGGGGTACCTTGGTGTAATAACTCATTGGAACAAGGATGAAGAGCTCTAATTGGTGGAGAGAATAAAAAGTAACTTGCAGTGCCCAAAAATGCTTTAAAGTCAAATAAATCACTTTCTGGAGTAAAAGGGTTAATAAATTAATAAAGTGATTTTACTAAAGTTAAATTAAAAAGTCACTTAAGTGTAAAAGGGTAAAAGGGTCAGCAAAAAGGGTGAACGGGGAAATAAAAGAGGAATGGTGACACCCTCTCTCATTATGGATTGTTATTTTCTAAAAATGAATTTGATGAGATTTTGTGGCTTTTGTCTCTTGGGATGAAAAACCCTAGAGAAGAAGATTGGTTTGGGTGGTGAGACCATCCACCCTAGCTGGTCATGAAGAGAATATCACTTAGATATTTTCATTTTTCTTCATTATGGCTAAGATTTCATTATTTGGTAGCGGAGTTTCCTTTGGTTGAGGACGATTTTGCTTGAGGAGGACGAGTTAGTTTGTGGGTGTGATTTTGGGTATTGTGGGTTGCATTTTCTCAGCTTGGGGGTCGAGTTACTCTTGTGAGACGAATTCTAGTTGTGGTGGTTGTATTTCTTTGGGGAATGGGGGTGATTCTAGTGTGGAGGGCACATTCCTGGAGTTGGGATGCTTTTCTTTTGTGGGTAGACTTTATGTGCTAGAGGAGGGCCGATTTTATTTGCAGCAAAGATATATCAATTGATGGGTGTTAGTTGTTGATTGTATTGAGTATATTTTTTTGGTGGGGAGTTTTTCTTACCGAAATTTTTACCCAGTTGTAACAGGTCAAGTTTAACTAAATAAAATCAACATTTTTATGAGATATTCCTTTGTTGTCATATCATATATGTTCAAGATATTCCTTGGTTATTTGACTGTGATGTTTGTATGTACAATGCACACTTAAATGGCATTGAAACCTTTCCCAACCTTTAAAAAATCATGTGAGAAAACCAAACAACAAACACTAAATATCATTACAATGGAATAGAACCTACATCCTAAGTGTTTTGTGAAAGTCATCACCCAGAAATACAATTAAATTGTTACAGCAATGAAAGGAAATTTGTGATAGTAGTAGGAAGTCTTTGTCAAAGTTCTGAAACCACATCAACAGATTGGTGAGGGATATTATAGTGGTATAAGAATGTGTTATCCTCCTAGCCTGAGGGGTAAACTGCAGAGGATGTTTTTAGATTGTTACCAATAAGTGACCAACACTTATACCTTTACATTTCATCAGAGTAATTTGGTAGCAAGGTTTGCACTCATGGGTTTAAGCAAGATGAAGTTAAATCCGGAACTCATGGCATAATTTTGGCAAGTCTCTTAAGAAACTCAAAGGAATATAACAATATTTTTAGAGCATTGTGAGTTGTTGGATTCTCACTAATCAGTTGGGAAGAAGAATGAAGGGTTGTTAGATTATTTAAGGGAGTATGAGGCGCTTGGTGAGGAGCTTCACACAGCCATGTCATTAAAGGACTTTTGCAATATCAAATATGAAGTGGTTGGTGGCGTGGATGCCTCATCTCATGAGGGAAGTTTGATAGAACCCCAGGATGACTTCTGGTAAGTGCATGCATCTACTCATATTGAGGAGGTGTACAATAAGGTTGAAAAAACACCAGCCTTCAATACACCATTAGATCTATCATATGAGGTTGATAGCAATAGCGCTTATTAAGGGCATGTTGATTGCACATATGATGATCATGATGAGCTTCATATGGAGTTGATTTTGGCACATTCTTCATCATTTCAATCATCTATGGTAGTCAGCACACACGAGGATGTTAGTGATACTTATGGTTTGATGGGGAGCTTCCTGTGATGGTCGAGCATGAGGAGCATTCAGATTTACATGGGATTGATGAGAGGTATGGCTTAGAGACTTATGATTATACACATAGTCTACATATTGGAGATCATGAGCCACTTCTTTTGGGGAGCCCATTGACAGCTCAAGTCATAATTGTAGATGGGGGAGTTGAGCATATAATTGGTGGACAAGCCATCATGGAGGTATATGCACCCTCTTATTGTGGGAATGGATATATTGAGGATGTGGACACATTAGTATGGGATTATGGGGTGATTCCATCAGAGAGTATTCTTGATAGGAACTTTGAGCATACCATTGAGTTTGGATTGTCCAAGGGAGAGAATTTGATAGATGAGCTTCATCAAGCAACATATTCCTCAAAGATTGATCTTCGATTGGGATATCACCAGACTACTTCTGGGTGTCATTATAGTCACTACAAGTTATTGGTCATGCCATAGGGGTTGACCAACATACTTTCCACCTTTCATTATTGTATGAGTTCCATCTTCACACCGCAACTATAGGGGTTTATGTTGGTGTTCTTTGATGATCTCCTCATATACGTCAGGACATGGGAGGATCATTTGAGATAGCTAAATGAGACATGGAGCATGATGGAGAGCATATTCAGGCATGGGGAAGAGAACTCTCTAGAGATTGATATTCAATTATTATATCATCGGGACAGGGACAGGGAACTTGGAATGATAGATGCTTTACATTGTGGCCATGTGATTAGTATGGAGAATGTACAAACACATCAGGAGGAGATCCATGACACATTGGATTGGCTCACAAGGATTTCATCTAATTGGAAGTCTCACCTTCCGGTGGAATATTCCAAGGATTGGTTTGCATGCGAGTTGATGGATGATCATATTTAGGATAACAAGTACAAAGTGGTGGACGATATCATCTACTACAGAGCCAACATATGCTTAGTACCTGAATCCACACTTAAGGAAGAGATCATGAGGGTTATACATGATACACCCTTGGCAGGGCATCCTGGATACTTCTAAACTTACTAGTATATCAGAGGGAGGTTCTCATGGAAGGGCCTTGAGGACGATGTGTAGATACATGTGAGGGAGTGCATGACTTGTCAGCAGAATGAGTTAGAGCATACCTATCTAACAAGATTATGGAAGTCTACACTCATTTCAGGATAGAGGTGGGAGAGCGTGTCAATATATTTAAGTACGGGTCTACCATAGGTGCATGGAAGGGACTACATTTTAAGAACTTCATCAAAGTATGAGGCATCGTAGTTAGCAGAGTGGTTTTTTAGGGAGGCATTTAGGCTCCATAGGTTGCCTAAGTACAATGACCATGATCTGGACAACATATCTCTCGGGACATTTTGGCAGGAGTTGTATATATTAGTTGGCACAGAGTTGATCATTGTAGCATAGTTGGAGTCGGTTGGTATGAGACATAGTGGACTTCTATTTTGGATGTGGGTTCCAGGAACTCATATGATTGGTCTATTTCATTTTTTTGATTCTTAAAGAGGAGATGATGGATCTCTTTCTAATTCTAATGTTGATATGGGATTTGATCACAGGATTTGGGATCTAGGTGTAGATTCCAGCAGGATGTTGTTGATAGCGACTTCAGTCCATGGGAAAACAGATTTTAAACTATTGCAAGTCATTGTGTAGCCAATTGTAGGTCATTTTTCGAACGGTATTTGGATGTGTGTAGTAGTCTAGGTGTGCTAGAGTATAAGGGATTTCCCCTATGACACTTGGAGATTAAGTGTCGTTGATGCTTTTTCAGTTGGTAGCCACAGAGGTTTTTCGTAAATTTTTGATTTTAGAGATGATTGTATTGACATATTCTATACCATCCCCTTGACAATGTATGATTAGCCTCATTCTAGGAGCGACATGAGGGGATATTTTGAGGTTTATATTTTATGGTTAGGAAGATTTTATTTTTCGTTGCCCAGGATTGAGTTTGGCAAAGAGATTGCAGCTTGGGACTTCACTGAGATACATTTGCAGGATATGATCCCTGATAGTGGGGGTGATTCTTCCAAGTATTATAGCTTGGGGTTCCAGGAGTGGAGGATACACTCTAGACATGAGGGTCAAACAATTATGATCAGAGTAGCGTAGTGTCAGTGTGATGGTTTCTTCCTTAGACTAGCATGGGACCCTGGGATTACATGGTTTGACAGTTTGGCACTTGGTACAGATGGGAGAGTTAGTTTTTATTATTGGGATCTCATTTCTATAGTGCATTGGATGGGATTCCTAGGAGGACAAATCTATAAGGGGTATATTGAGTCTTCACAATATCTGATTGCTCTACTAATCTGTGCCCTTCATGAGGCCTCTTGTGTTAGTACATTGTGGGATAGTATTGTGGGCATTAGGTGATCCACATCTTTCAGATTGGTTTGGGACCCAAGGATCACTCTTAGTTTCAATTTGGTTCAGCTTGTTGATCATATGGTTGTTATGGCATTGCTTGAGGACAGACAATATTTGGGAAGGGAGGACTGTAATGTTCCCATTTTTGGATTCCCTTACTCTACAGTTGTAGATGACCTTATGGGTTTATGTCAGCCTGACCAGAGGGGTAATTTGAGGTTAACATTGAACTCGGGTGATTTGGAGGATTTATATGATGCTTTTAGAGGTTTGTTTGTCATCTTTCATCATCAAGATCATTCATGTGTAGTCAAATTTCGATTTCGTTGCATTTCGACCATTCTCATAATTTGGGAGTATTAATGGGCATTATTTAATGAATTGTACTAAGATTATCATTTTAATAATTTATCTAAGATGGGTACCTTGGTGTAATAACTCATTAGAACTTGGATGAAGAGCTCTAAATGGTGGAGAGGATTAAAAGTGACTTACAATGCCCAAAAATGCTTTAAATTCAAATAAAACACTTTTTGGAGTAAAAGAGTAAATAAATTAATAAAGTGATTTTACTAAAGTTAAATTAAAAAGTCACTTAAGTGTAAAAGGGTAAAAGGGTCAGCAAAAAGGGTGAATGAGGAAATAAAAGAGAAATGAGGGAACCCTCTCTCATTATGCATTGTTATTTTCTAAAAAACGAATTTTAGGAGCACTTGTGGCTTTTGGCCATTGGGATGAAAAAACCCTAGAGAAGAATATTGGTTTCGGTGGTGAGACCATCCACCCTAGCTAGTTGTGGAGAGAATATCACTCAGATATTTTCATTGTACTTCATTGTAGCTGAGATTTCATCAATTGGCAGTGGGGTTTCCTTTCGTTGAGGATGATTTTACTTGTGGAGGACAAGTTAGCTTATGGCTGCGATTCTGGGTAGTATGGGTTGTGTTTTCTCATATTAGGGCCGAGTTACTCTTGTGGGATGAATTCCAGTTGTGGTGGATGTACTTATTTGGGAAATGGGAGAGATTCTAATGTGGAGGGTGCATTCTTGGAGTTGGGCCGCTTTTCTTTTGCGAGCAGACTTTATATGCTAGAAGAGGCCCGATTTTCTCCATTATTGAGGTCAATTTTCTTTGCAACGGAGCTATATTAGTTGATGGGCGTTAGTTGTTTATTGTATTGAGTATATTTTCTTGATGGGGAGTTGTTTTTACTAGAATTTTACCCAGTTGTAATAGGTAAGGTTTAACTAAATAAAATTGGCATTTTTATGAAATATTCCTTTGTTGTTATATCATATTTGTTCAAGATATTCCTTGGGCATTTGGCTATGATGTTTTGTATGTACAATGAACACTTAAATGGATTTTAAACCTTTCAAAAAATTTAAAACTTCATGTGGGAAAACCAAACAACAAACACTAAAACTCATTACGTTGGAATAGAACTTGCAACCTAAGTGTTTGGCGAAAGTCATCACCCAAAAATACACATAAATTGTTACAGCAATGAAGGGAAATTTGTGATAGTAGTAGGAAGTGTTTGTCAAAGGTCCTAAACCAAATCATCAGATTGGTGAGGGATATTACACATTAATTATTTATATTTCCGTCAACATGAAGGGGACATGTTCACGAATTTGTTCCAACTACCTAGGGTTGATTTATTGCAGCCTTCTCATGGAAATTTCCATCAATATTTTATGAGGAGTGATATATATCCTTTTGAGAAATTGGAGTTTTTTTATGGAGATAAGAATGAATAAAATATTCATCCACCCCTATGCTTATATTTTGTTGAACATTCATGTGTCAAATCAACATTAGAGGACTCTTATGGGGTTGTGGTTCTCCCAGGGTGACAAGTATTTCATAGCTAAAATTTATCGCCATGTTTTCCTTTATGTTTTTCTCAATATGTCATTGAAGATCAGGATAGGAAGTATCTTTAGGGTGTTGAGTAATCTATGGGGAAAAAGTGTTTTCAACCTATGGTTTGTTGCAAGGATTTACAGCCGCATATAGAAGGGAAATAAGCATTAAATTGGGAGAATTTGTTTTTTCAAGATCTGAATTCAGACCCCATTTTTCATCCACGCCTTTTTCAGGAAACCATAAAGTATTTTTCAGGTTTCTTGTAATTCCATCTCAAGCCTTGAAAAGAGACATTGTACATGAAATCCAAGGTGGCCATCTCTTGAAGTATGTGAATCAAACTTATGACATGTAAGAGTTACATAATGAATGCATTGCAAGGATGATTCGTCATTACTAGATTCCATCCCCATCCAAAGATGGATAGAGCAATCTTGTGGATGCATGTTAAGCCTTGACAAAGCCCCGTGTTAAGAATAAAACCCCAAAATAAGCCCTATGTATTGAATTATTACATTTCTAGTTTTATTTTAGTAGGTATTCTAGAACCTTTCATTGTACCCTTTTTATCTTATACACACACACACACACACCAAGGAGACCTAGTCTTAGGATTATCTTATCTTGTCTTGTGCATTGAATGTATTTTAAAAGGAGGTCTCCCCTTTGAAGTCGATAATTATTCATTGAATTTTTATCATTATCGAGGTGTTGTTTCATAACATTTGGTATCAGAGCATCAATCCAAGGGTTTCTTTGATTAAAGCAAGTCATCCGAGAATTTTCCATATAAGTTTTCTTCTGGGACATTTCAGATGGTGAAATTTTTAAGAGACTTAGGAGACATATAGAAATACATCTAGTCAAAATTTCAAGTTCTATTTAATTTTATTTTCAGATATATTTCCTGTGGAAGTTAGGGTTTGTGACTAGTCTTGAAATTGGTCTCAAATGAGTCATCTTTTTATTTTCGCTATAAAACAATTTTGACGAAGTTTCAGACTCTAAAATTTTTAGAATCCTGAGTAGGAATACATAATTACATGTGAAAAAAAAATCATATTTTGAATCATTATAATTTGTGAGATATTTCTTGTCAAAGTTGAGATTTTTTACTAATCCTGAAATTAACCTTAAACAAGACATTTTGGTATTTTTGCTATAACTTTTTATCGATGAATATTTAGACTATGAAATTTTCAAGAGTTTAAGGAGTCATATAGGACCACTATAGGCCAAACTTCTAGACTCATAAGGGTTAAAATTTCACATATATAAGGACAAAGGTCATCCATCTAGACATTCTCCAAATTAGGGTTTGAAATGTACATAACTTACAATTGGAATAACTTTTGATTGGAATATCTATTTTTGGTGATTCAAACTTTGTGATAAAGCGGAAAATAGGAGAATTATTATTTTATCACATCACTCCATAGATTCCTCCAAAATTTACTTCCCCAAATAAAACTCCAAAGAGCTCAACCATGACTCAAGAAGAAAGAGATGAAATTTTTCACCAAATTAAAGAGGTGAAAAAGAATATGAATAAAAATCAAGAAAATATGGAAAAGATGATGGAAGAATTGAAAAAATCCATGTATGACATGTTCTCACATACCCTAGATGAGAGACTCCCTAAAGGATATAAGAAGGTACAAGGAAATCATGAAAATGTAGAAGATATAAATATTGAGTCCCAGAATCATGATTATTCATCACTTCAAGATCCACATCATCGAGGTTTCAATGCGACACCAAAAAACTAATTCATTCCAAATATTTCTATGACAAAGTTTGATGGTAAATATCCTATAACGTGGATATTCTAGATGGAGCAATTCTTTGATCTACACCAAGTGCCAATCTTACAAAAGGTAACTATTATATCCTTGTATTTAGAAAATGATCAATTTGTTTGGTATCGATGGCTTTGTGAAAGAAAAAAGGATTCAATTATGTCTTAGTCCATTTTTATGGATGAATTGATATCAAATTATGGGGGTATTAATAGCAATACATTCTTTAGTCAATTGATAAATCTTCAGCAAAAAGATCCAATTACAGAGCATATTCAACAATTCCAAAAGCTCAGTATTAGGGTAAATAACATTCCAAAGGACAATTTGTTAGATCTATTTATGGGAAATTTAAAGGAGAATCTTCAACATGAGGTGCATCTCTTCGAACCTAAATTCCTAGAGCAAACTTTCAGTATGGCAAGGAAAGTGGGAAAAAAATACGATTACTAGAAGGGTGGCCACTGACAACTATAGAGAGAACCATGTTCCCTCTCCTAACCTCACTCTCTCAACAAGGTTGACATCTCAACAAATGGATGAAATAAGAGAAAAGTGAGTGTGTTTCAATTGTGACAGTAAGTATAGTAAGGGGCATAAATGCAATGAGAAGAAATTATTCTACATAGTTTGTGAAGAGGAAGAAGATCAAGAATTAGAACCATCACAAGATCTAGATCTAGAATATAATACTCCAAAGATATATTTTCTTGCATTGGCTGGAAGCAATACTCCACAAACCCTCAAGATAGAAGGATATATCAAAAAGAAAAATATAACACTGTTGATTGATTCTGGTAGTACCCATAACTTCATCAATTACAAATTAGCAAAAAGTCTCAATTACTTTGTATTTCCAGCACTAGAGTTTCAAGTAATGATTGCATATGGAGGTATCATAATTTGTTCAGGCAAGTTCCATAGTATTAATCTCAATATGGGGGAGTATTTATTGGATAGTCACATGATTTCCATCCAAATGGGTAGTGTTGATGTTGTATTAGGGGTCCAATGGTTACAATCGTTGGGAACGGTCGCCCTTAATTTTTAATATCTTTTCATGAGATCTTCCTTAAAATGCAAGGAAATTGAGCTTATAGGTATTCAAAGAAAACCCTCTAAAGTGATAAGCCCTAATAGCATGACAAAATTACTCAAAAAGGGACACCATGGTGTAATTGCACAATTGTGCTCACTATATGTTCAAGCATCTATATATTCTGCTCCACTAGATCTTCAAATAGTTATCAACAATCATTCCAAGGTATTTGGAGAGATTCCTAAGGGTCTTCCAATTGCTCGAGATCATGCCCATGTTATTGATTATGTGCTTTTTTCTAACTTATAAATAGTTGGAATTATTCATTCATTCATTGAAATGTGTTATATTTGTCTAGACTAATGATGATAAGGGTGGTTCGAAGTGTATTTCCAATTTTTTTAACCTATATGTTTTGTATTATAGCTTTAAATGTGAACAATTTTTTATTTTAATGAACTTGTGTTCATTTATTATGTTTCTATAGAGTGAGGATGAGGAGGGTTCAATAGATTAGAAGGGAAGAAACAATTGTTCAATCAACTTCTGACATCAAATTCATTTAATTTGCTTGTATATGTACATGTTTTTCATGCAGTGTTGTATATAAAGTTGGCATTTCCCTATGGTGACAATGTACCACTTGTTTATAGGTAAAAAAATTACATGGTAATTTTACAATTTAATTTAAAATTTCAACATTGTGTTTATATATACATGCTTTTTTGCTTCCATGGTGTGAAATTGATTGAATGTTAGTGTGGTGAAATTTTATAATTGCATCCATGGATACATGGTTTTTTTCTCTCGTGTTGTGAAATTAATTGAATATTAGTAGGGTATTGCATGGATTTTTATCTCATGATTAATACGGTATAAAATAGACTTAGACTAATCATCATTCTCACCAATATTTAAATATTATAAAAACAATGATTAATATAATTATTGTAATAGTCCCCGAGGTGTAGGACAATTGGTGATGGAGTGTTCTGTTAAGGCACTCTATGATGCTAAAGTCATCGGTTCGAAACCTGCGGGGACAAAAAATCCATCCATGTTAAGGGTTGGTGTGGCTCAGGCCGGGTGCGATCCCTGGGTGATTTTGACTACTTAGATGCCCCTGAGTCGCAGTTTCTCAACCACAGGCTAGTCCCGAAGGTCATGGACAAACTAGCAAACAAAAAAATATAATTATTGTAATAAGTAATAATCAATTAATACATTTAAGTATTAGCCCATCCATATACAAAATAGGTATGGAAAGAGGTGGAAATTATTATTGGATTAAGAAATGCTTAGGAAGGTGAAGACATAGAAGAGGCATTTAGATTCTTGTATATGAAAAAAGATACCAAGAAAATCATATCCCTTCTCTTAACATAGCTTGGTGATTCTAGTTAGCCAAGAACATGAAGTTGTTTGAGGGAAAAGAGACATTTCCTCTCAAATGTGTTGTTCAGAATCTTAAAATATTAAATACTTACCCGCAAATTCAAGATAATGAAATCCTTCATGAGATGAAAGAAGAGGTAATCATTAAGGACATCCCATTGGCATACTTTGATGGTGCCTTGCAAGGGATTCCTCCTAAAGGAGGATCAAGAGGAATTTAATATTTGTCTTCAAATCATAGCATTTCATTCAAAGATGGAATAAGTTAGGAAACTAATAATTACTATGAATTGATGGCTCTTAAATTAGTTTTGAGGTTGGCCCAAGAGTTTGGGGTATTTCAACTTTAAATATTTGGTGATTCACTCCTGGTTATTCAATGGATGCACAAGGAAACAATACTAGGGAATTTCACTTTACAATCATTGTATCATGATGTACATATCTTATTTATAGCTTTCTCACACATCTCTTTATCTCACACATATAGGGATAGGAGCATAATAGAAAACGAACAATCAAAATATGGATTAGGACTTGTTGGAGGAACTTAGATTATATCAATATGCTAGGATGGAGACACAACTAAATATACTCATGAACCTTGGATCTAATTTATACTACTACAAAATTTTGTATAAGATAGTGGACAGTTTCAGGATGTAGTTTGAATGATGTAATTTCCATAGTTTTTTGTGATATGACACAGATGTAATATCCCAACTATATTTTTCAATTATGCTTAAAGAGGCAATTATAAAGAGTTGTTATATCAAATAACACAAGTGCACTATTAAATGCCTTTGGCATTTGACTATGTAATTTTGTGTATTTCTAATAAGATTACATATTTTTTCTTTGGAAAAAAATAATAAACAATTAATAATTAATGTTAATGTTATTAAATTAATATTAATTATTATTATTATTAATTTAATCAATTAAAAATTAATTAAAAATATTAAAATAAATAATAATAAATAATAATAATTAAGTCATTATTAATAATTATGTTGTAATTTTGATGCTAAAATGATGCAATGTTGATGTTAACTTGACACAAAATATAGTTATTACAATGCTAAAAATACATTAACATGACGCAAAAGAAATAATAGTCATGCATACTTGATGCTAACATGATGCATGAATGATGTGATATGACACTAAAATGCTGTAAAAATCATGCATATGTGACATTAACATGATGTGAGAGCAATGTAAAACGACACTAATATGACAAAATTATGATGCAAAATTACTAAAAGGTTCTATAATTCAATGCCACCATGATGCTAATGAGACATCAATACAATGCGACAACAATGTCCCATATGAAATATCAACACATTACAATGTTAATATGACACAAAAAAGACACTTTTGATGCAAACATAACGCAGAAGTGACTCTATAACTTTTTTTTTTCAATAACATGTGATGCAACACGATGCAGAAAGTATTTATGTGTTGTATTTTTCATCGCTAATATGATGCTTTGTAGAGCACAAGTCGAAAAAAATGGCATAGCATTGATGTAAAAACACGACACCCCTATAGCATTGTGTTTGTTGTCATCTAAACTTGAATTTTTTTTCCTGCAAAACAAAAATAGGAATCAACGCTAATGATGATGCTACAACACCAACATATTGAAGCAGTGTTTCCCACATTTGCAAATTTCATCCCTCATAAACCCATCAACATAAACTAGTGCACTTAACCCAAGGGGGTTCAAACCAAGCACCTATTGCATGAAACGAGCCAAATGCCTAACAACATTGACAACAACTAATTGATCTAACTCCTTGTGATATAATAAGTGCACACATATTAATAAGATAATGATAAATCCATAATCTTTAATTTATATATATTAATTTACATATAGTTATTGTGTCACCGTGCATTGGAATATCATTAGCAAGTGTTGAAGGTGTTGGATTTGGAACTTGTAGATACATAACATAACATACATGAGAATTTAAAATTGTGTATCTCATTAATGATTAAATACATGCTTATAATAAAAAAAAATAGAAAACTTACATTATGATTAAATACATGCTTATAATAAAAAAATAGAAAACTTACATTTTGGCTGTCATAGGAAGAACTGGTAGATGATATTCACCCCGAAGGGGAGCTCACACTCATCTACACAATATAATAAATGCACATATATAAAGATGAACTTGTTCTCTTCTACACAATTGAATAAATTGCCAATGTTTTTTTAACTAAATGAGATTATTTTTTCAATACAACGCAAAGAAATCAAATAAAACCATTTATTGAGTTGGATTAATTAATTAATTAATTAGTTGGTTATTCAATTAATGGGTTGACTAATAAATAAATAAATTCTTAATTCTTAATTAAATAATAAATTAGAATTAGAATTAGTGTGAGGAGCACAACGCAGCGAGCAGAGGTTCCCCAGCCATGGACTCTAGTGGGGGTGTCGTCCCCACCCCTCCCCCTTTGCCAGAGTTCGATGCTTTCATGAAGCTCGTTGTCGAAGCTTCCAAGAGACCGTCGTCAGCAGCACAACAGAAATTCGTAAAGAAACTGGAATGCATCCCAAGCATAGAACTGCCTCTAGAAGAAACTTGCAGGTCGGCAGCCAATCTAGTAGACAGAGGTCTTATCGGGAAATTTGCTGCGCTCTGGCCCTCTCCCAAATCTGTCGAAGCTTGGGTGTAGAGGAAATGGAGCCTGCTCATCTCAGAAGGAATAAAGAGTCATTTTGTAGGGAAAGGATACTTTGTATTCATCTTCGAAAACCCTGAAGACAAAAACCTCATTTTCAGAAACGGCCCATACTTCATGGGGCCACAGGGGTTATATCTGAACAAATGGACACCGGATTTCGATCCAGCCCAGGATGTGTCATCCGCCATTCCAGTGTGGGTTCGTCTACCTCATCTCCCTTTACACTACTGGAATAAAAAATCATTGCATGCAATCGGCAATACTCTCGAAAGGTACATTGACCAAGCAGTGAGAAAAGACCAGTACTCCTACGCTCGGATCTGTGTGGAGGTCGATCTGGAAGTGGGATTACCAGAGGTAATCAAACTAACTGTTGCAGATTGGACACATATTCAGGAGCTAGATTATGAGCAGCTACCCTTCAAATGCCAGCACTGCCACGGCTATGGTCACTTCACAAGGCACTGCAAAAAAAAGAATGCAGAGGAGAGTGAGAATGTGAAAGAAAATTAGTAGACCATAGTCCAGAAAACAGGGACAACAAAATCTAGAAGCAAAGGAACTACAAAAAATTGCAACCCCAAGCAACTGGGGCAAGAGAAAATCAACGGGAGCTTCAATCCCATGCCGCAATCAGGACCTCAAACAGAAAATCCCAATAAGGACACAGAAGAACCAGAATCAACCATGGACAGCAGGGAACAACCAAAATCCCCCCCAAATGGGAAAGACATATGGGAACAAGGGAAAATGGAAGGAACCATGGATGTAGTCCCCTCTCCCTCATACGCTGACATAGCCAAAAAGAAAGTACTAGAACCATCAAGCTCCTCGGAGGATGAGATCCTAGAAAGGCTAGCCAAAAGAGCAGGAAGGAAGTCCTGCAAAGAAGCAAGGGAGGAAAAGGAAAAAAGACAAAAGACCCAAGGAAGCCAACCTACCATAGAAATGTCAATCGGCAAAAACACAAGAATAAGGTCTCTAAAAGGAGGAGGCTCAACCACCCCAAACAGTAAGTAATGAAAATCATCTCTTGGAACTGTAAAGGTCTGGGGAATTTGACAAAAATTGAAGCGGTCAAGGATCTGATGAAAGTGGAACTAGCAGACATCCTTATGCTCCAAGAGACAAAAATCGAAGGGGAAGCCCTTCTAGAGATTAGAAAAAACAAATGGAAGAAGAACACAGGGAAAGCAATTAGTGCAAGTGGATCCTCCGGAGGAATAGCAACATTGTGGAAGGAAGAACAGTTCAACCTCGTCAACTCCTACAACACTCAGCATTGGAGCTTTACAAAGTTGAAGCACATAGCAAGTAAGTTAACCATCGCATTATTCAATTTATATGTACTGACTTTGCACTCTGAAAATAAATATTGTTGGAAAACTTTAAACGAGTTTCTAGAACTAAACTCCCCAACCAACATAATCATTGTTGGAGACCTTAACCTAGTCAAAAACGGAAAATAAAAGAGGGGAGGAAGGACCAGCAATGACCAAATGATTTATGTAGTAGAAGACATGATACAACAGTGGGACCTAATGGATTTTAAACCATGCAAAGGGCTTTACACCTGGACCAATAACAAGACAGGGGAGGAACACATATCTGCTAGATTGGATAGGTTTTTGGTTCAAAGCACTTTGCTGATGGAAAGGAAGCTAATCTCCACAGCCATCCTCCCCAAGCTTACCTCAGATCACAAACCCATCCTGCTTTCGCTAGAGGAAGAAGAAAAACTAGGACCAATCCTGTTCAGATTCAGCCCATTGTGGAAAGAAAAGAGTGGCTTTGCAAAGACGGTCCGACATGCATGGTCCACCTCAGTTATTGGCTCTCCCAACTTTGTCTGGGAACAAAAATTAAAAATAACAAAAAAATCCCTTAAGGATTGGAGCAAACTCCCGGTAAGCAATCCCAATACCCAAAGAAAGGAGTTAGTGCAGCAGTTGGGAAAGCTGTAAAATGAAATGGAAACAATAGATATTGCCAAAATAGATCTGGAAAAGGAGCAAGCAACCCAATGTAAAACTTACCGCTCCTTCAGAAATGAAGAAGAATACTGGAGACTAAAATCCCGCAGCCTTTGGCTGGAAGCTGGTGACAGAAATACATCTTACTTCCACCACCAATTTAAAGCTCGCCTCTCCAAGAACCATATTTTTGAGATCACAACCAACGACGGGAAGCTTTGCAAAGGAATAGACCAAATAAAGGCCATTGTTGTCTCACATTTGCACCATCTTT
The DNA here is from genome assembly GCA_000966675.3 of Picea glauca. NCBI lineage: Eukaryota > Viridiplantae > Streptophyta > Pinopsida > Pinales > Pinaceae > Picea > Picea glauca. The sequence continues at coordinate 21,171 of JZKD02S1933175.1, forward strand.
ACAGCAAAGAGAAAGATGATAATGAAGAAGGCAACAAGGAATTCCTCAAGAATATCCTGGCTCTGGTCACAAAAGAAGATAACATAGCATTATTGAGCCCAACCAACGAAGAAGAAATCAGCAAAATCATCTGGTCCATGGATCCTGATAAAGCCCCAGGGCCAGATGGGTTCACTATCCATTTTTATAGGATATGCTGGAATATAATCAAACCTGACCTCATCAGAATGATAAAAGGATTCCTACAGAAAGCAAAACTGGGAGGCAGCACCAATTCAACTTTCCTTGCTTTAATCCCAAAAGAAACAAACCCCGTCTCCTTTGATATATTCAGGCCAATCTCCCTATGTAACACCTCTTATAAGATAATTGCAAAACTCCTTGCAAACAGAATAAAGCCTTGTTGGCAAATATTGAACAAGCAACGAATGCGTGTTGATGATTGTTGTCATTAATGGCAACAGTGGAGATGGTGGGATAAGAAGGATAAAAGCAACAGGAGGAACAACATTGAAGAAAACGCGCGCAGCAAGAGTTTACAGAGAAGAAGGAAGACAGAGATCCAGTGACCGTTGGATCCCATCCAAATTTCCCGAAAGGACGACAACTGTCAGATCTGCAGAAGTTGCGAGGGAGATAAGCCATCGGAGATTCGGGGATCAGGATTTCAATATGCAAAGTTCACTCGACAACGAAAACCCCGAAATCGCGATACGCGATTTCGCAATTTGATCGCAGTCGTTAAAACAAGCAGGGATCTGGACCGTTCATTCATATGGACGCATGGCTGCCAGGAGGCCTCATCGGAGTTTCGGGGATCGGGATTTCAGAATGCAAAGAACACAATGCAACGAAAACCCCGATTTTGCGATATGCGAAATCCCGACTGAATCTGAACCGTCAGATCAACATGTGATCTAGACCATCGATCTAATTCACGACAGCAGTCCACGTCAGTTAGGGACACGTGGCACAACCAGGTAATGACAGGTGTCAGGAAGATCTAACACTTCAGGCATATACAATTCATGAATCAGAGTGACACGTGGCAGGATCTAACACGTGCCAAATCA
>JZKD02S1933175.1:22293-46286 GCA_000966675.3 Picea glauca
GACAGGACGCAACTCGGAGATTCCAGCGCGCCCCAACAGCGTGCAAGCGATCTGGAGCAGTGGTAGCTCTGGGGGACGCCGCTCTGTCAAGATGGTTCCAAATCCGAGTGCCGAGAACGAGGAAGACCCTTTGGAAGCCTTCAAAGAGTTAGTCCGCTCGGCAAGACCTAAATCCCTGCCTTCTATTCCGTATAAGTTTGTCAAGAGAATGGAGGAGATCCCTACTCTGGAGATATATCCAGAGCAGCCTTGCAACCTTGCCCTCTATTTGGAAGAAAAGGCCCTCATCGGAAAGTTTACGGGGTTATGGCCCAGCCCCAAAACGGTGGAGGCTTGGATTGATGAACGATGGAGGCCGATGATAAAGGAAAGAGTTACTCGGAGTGCAGTAGGCAGGGGGTTTTTTGTCTTCAGTTTCTCAAGCAAAGAGGACCGAGACCTAGTTTTTAGATCTGGACCCTATTTCATGGGGTCGAGAGGGTTGTTCTTAGCCCCGTGGACGCTTGACTTCAATCCCGGAGACGAGATCACCGCAGCCCCTGTTTGGGTTCGGCTGCCTTTCCTCCCCATACATCTCTGGGGGAGAAGCTCTCTAGAGGACATTGGCAACAAGCTCGGGCGTTTCCTGGACAGTGTGGAACCGAAAGTGGAACAGTATACCTGCGCTCGAATTTGTGTTGAGGTTAACCTCGAGAAAGGCCTACCGGAAGCCATCAAGCTCTCCCTGGGGGGATGGAGTCATATCCAAGAGCTGGACTACAAGCAGATCCCTTTAAAGTGTCTCCGGTGCCATGCATACGGTCACTTTGCAAAAAGCTGCCCCAAAATCTCAGAGGAGCCAGAACCAGACAAAGAAGATGATTTTCAGCCAGTGTCTAACCGACGACGGCAACAAAGGCGAAAGGATCCGCTACCTCAGGCTCCGAAGGCCACCCATTCAGCAAAGGCAACTCTAGAAAATAAAAACAGTTTTGATGCGCTGAAGGAAGATGAAGCACTAGATCTAGAAGCAACACCAGTGAAGGATGATCCTCCGGCAGAAGGAAGCCTTCCGGATTCCACCCCCCCAGGGCTAGTAGCAGCGAGAGAATCTCGAGCTGATCCCGATCCCTCTGCCTCTGCAGGTCAGACTGGCTCAGTCCCCTCTAGTGACTCTGTGGAAACTTTAGAACCTGAAGACAATTCAGTCCCGTCTCCACCCCTTACCCGTGGACGAAAGACCAACAAAGCGCGCAGAGAATTAGAGGCGGCCTCCAACATTTCTTCAGGCTCTCAGAAAAAGTTGGATCCCTTCCTTAAGAAGAAAATTCCACCCCCCTCGGGTTAATGTTTTGCTTATGCCTTCTACTGTGCTCACAGTTTGTAAGAATTTACTCATGTATGCAACTCTTGTCATTTTTTCGAATTATCTCCAGAAGTAGATGGGATGGGTGTCCCAAGTCATTCACAAGAAGGTTGGCAGCACTGTTAGAGGTCACCAACCTTCTTCAAATTTGTAACTTTCTGAATCTGGCTTGCCAGAATGCCGACTAATGCAACATAAACGTTCTTGTTAAAAAAAAAATACATTCTTATAATAAAAAAATAGAAAAATTACATTTTGGATGTCATAGGAAAAACTAGTAGATGATATTCACCCCGAAGGGGAGCTCACACTCATCTACACAATATAATAAATGCACAAATATAAAGATGAACTTGTTCTCTTCTACACAATTGAATAAATCGCCAATGTTTTTTTAACTAAATGAGATTATTTTTTCAATACAACGCAAAGAAATCAAATAAAACCATTTATTGAGTTGGATTAATTAATTAATTATTTAGTTGGTTATTCAATTAATGGGTTGACTAATAAATAAATAAATTCTTAATTCTTAATTAAATAATAAATTATAATTTTATTTTTTTTAACAAAAACCAGAGAAAAATTATATTAAAAGAGTTGTGAATAATTGCAGGAGGAGTACAAAAGTTGTGTTGCAAGGGCTGTAAAAAACAAAATTCACTCCCCTGTAAGCTCCCAGTAGGAAGTGGTGAGCGGGGGTAGTGCTCTATACTATGCTAAAGCCGACCTGAGCTTCTACAGTGAAGATCATACAGTAAGATCCTAGTAAAAAAACAATGAAACAGAGCATACACTTAAAGATTGTTTTGGTCCGGTGTTGGGGGTTCTTCTTCTGCTGAAGGCCGCAAATTTAGATCCAGTCATGGCCATGGTCCTAATGAGGAAGCTTCATCAGATATGGTTGTAGTTGGGGAGGCCGAAGGCGAAACAGGTCCATCCACAAACTGAAGAACTTCTATCTCTTGCCTTAGCGCCTCGCATTCATCCTTGGTCTGATGTTGCTCTCCCTGGTGTTGAATGGTGATTTCTGTTATGGATAAGACTTGAGTTGAAAGGGATCTGAGTTGAATTTGCAGGTTTTTCACCGTTTTAACCAACTCCTCGTGCTCTTCCACTGAGATGACGCGTTGATTTCCAGGGCTCCTTCTCATTTTGCTAGTTTTCCTTGTGTTGTCTGCCTGTATTATGCGAGAGACTGTATTTGTGTTCGAAGGAGGAATAAAGTTCGCTCTGTTCCATGGAGTATGGAGTATGCCTACGAAATGTGCCATACATCTGCTGATATTCTCCATCACCTTCACTAGATTCAAAGGAAAAATCCAATATCCCATTTTTGGACGAACACATGAGCTGCAGCCATACCCTTTGTTGATCTTGGTACTACTCGCATTACCGGAATTCAATGCATAGTACGCCCAAGGATTCATGTTGAGCAAGTTCCTCCCACTCCATATCTTGTCGCCACGATCTGGAGCAGCCATAGGAATGTCGAAGTGACCTCCCAAGTCGGGGGATATGGATAAAATGTGTAGAGTGACATGCGCTAAGGTAAGGGAGAGAGTGTCAAGGTGGCAAGAGGTGAGGTGAGGCAGCTTGTAGACCCAGTTGCATGTGCCAAGTGTGCCAAGTGACGAGATCAAGGGAGAGGTGTTATGATGAGAAGAGTTCACGACCCAGGTCAGAATCAAATTCCAAGTGTCGCGCTGAGCGGGCAAGTGAGCTGACTGCCAAGTGTCAAGTTCCTGTCGGGTGCGTGACTGGGTCATGGGATGGGTCTGCATTGCATGAGTCCATTGACTACTAATGAACCTGGCTCCAAAGCGATAGCCAAGTTTTCTTGGGTATCGACCATTTGATTGTTGCGTCTAAGGACATGAAAGAGGGAAATATTGGAGAAGTGTTTGATAATTGTCGAGATTCGATGGAGTATGGCCTTTAAGTGAATATTCGAGGGGTGGGAACCTTTGCGTGCATGATTTATAATTACCTTAGAGTCACCTATGACCGAAAGGGAGTGGATGCACATACTTTTAGCGAGGAGAAGGCCTTGATACAGAGCATAAGCTTTGGCTTGATTATTGGATGCAATTCCAAGGCTCCAGTGGAGGGAGAGTGTTTTATTTCCTCGTGGGCAAATGATGACCCCTCCCGCTTGTTAATGTTTAAGCCATTATTATAGATGTTTGCATTTCATTAGATAATAATAGCATAATCCAAGATCACTGAGAAATACACAATCACAAGAGACACAACATTTATCTTGGGAAACCCTCTAGGGGATGAAAACCCAGCAAAACTTCCTTAATATAGATAGCCAATACAATACCAAGAGATCTCTATGCTAAAACAAAAAGTCCTCTCCCAAGATATGTGTCACTCTCTCTCTCTCCTTTGTCGGTAACAGATCAGAACTTGTCTCTCAAACTGAGCAAGTGAGTTATTTCCAAATGAGGTGTTAGCCTCCTTTGTTTATACAAGTCTGGCACGTGTGAAGTGTCTCTTCACTGGAAGGGCTGACTTCTCCAACTAGGTGGGTAAACCCACCTTTATTATATTTTTGGGTCTTCTTATTAACTGTTGGGGCCGACTTCTTATTCTGCATATTATAATTGTCTGTTGACCAATCCGCAAAAGGGGATTTGGTCCTATTACAATAATCGACATGATCAATCCACAATGGGGATTGATCCTATGAATAATATATCAATAATAATAAGAATACTCTTTGCAGTTACAATATTTCAACACCGCTCCTGCCACACCGGGGTTTCCTTTTGATGCTTCGTCGAAGTAGAGAATGTGAGTCTGTTGCTCATTGCGCCACTGTAAGAACTTAGATTTTTCATGAAGCTGCCAAGAGGATCTCGTTAGAGAGGGGGGGTGGCAAGTGGATGGGATGGAGGGGAAAATAGTGTATATCCAATCATATTATAAGGTGGAGGAGGGGGTGAAGGAGATGGGTTTGGGGTTGGAAAGAAAGAATTCATCCATGAGGGCAATGGATTTTTTAGCTACAAGATCAGCGGGAGAGCAAAGGTTAGAAAAGATGATTCTATTTCTGGAGAGCCAAAATTTCCAGCAAATGTACTTGGGTAAGGCTTTGAATAAGTCTTTGAAGAGAGGTTTGTTCTTGAAGGAGCCCCGATATAGGGAAAGCCAATTTGAGAGAAGCTCTCTTGGTTGAGACGACCATCTGATTTTGTTGTGGAGGCTTTGAAGAGTTGTTTTCCACACAAAGATTGAAAAAGGGCAGAGAAGGAAGATATGCTGAGAGGTTTCCTATGCATTTCGACACAGCTCACATCTGTAGGGCCCGTGCATGTTCCTTTTGAGAAGATTTTCCCCTGTTAGTAGTTTGCCATGTGCCACTAACCAGAAAAAGAGTTTACCTTGGGAGAAATGTCATTGTTCCAGAGGGAATTCCAAATCTTATCTTTTGGGGGAGATTTGTTTGGGAGAGAAGTTGTGAATATCCTTGCTTAACAGAGTAAATATCATTGCCCCAACCTCTCCTATCTTTTAGCATGTTTCAAATGGGGGCGTAGCCTCTTAAAATATTTTTCCGTTGGTGGCCTGCATCCTGAATATTGCATGGGAGACTTTGCAGGTTCCATCCTATCCAGTCGCCCGAATCAGCGCTCTAGGAAGAGATGTCCAAGATGTATTTTTTTCCTTGCGAGTCTAGCCAATCAATGAGAGGTCGAAGATGCATGTGCTGCCAGAGTGATTGCTTTCCCATGATGTTTTCTGTCCCAATAAGGATCTTCCGACCATTTCCAGGAATCCACGTGAGTTGAATTTTAATGAGAGGAATGGAGGCAGAAAGAAGCTTCCCTATTGGAGAGCCATTGCTCAGGGAGTGTTGCTGATCTAAACACCTGAGTCTGTCCCCTACTAGGTATTTCTTCAAGAGAATTGTTTTCCACCATTCTTTTCTTCCCGGAATAGGATTCCATAAGATTTTTGCTCCCATTGCAAAGTTAGAGAGGGTAGGATCTTTTATGCCCAAGCCTACATTTTTCTATGGGTGTTTTACAATATCCCAGTTTACAAGGTGGAATTTTTTTGTTTCAATTTTCCCCCCTTGCTAGAGAAAGCGTCGTAGGAGATGGGAGATTGAGGTTTTAATGCTCTGGGGTGCAAGAAGAGACGAGAATTGAAATATGGGGAGAGAGGAGAGGACTGATTTTAATAGCACAGTTCAACCAGCCAGATTGGGCCAGAAAGTGCCCCATTGGTCCAGCTTGTTTTTAATTTTGTCTAGGATTTGGTTCCAAGCTGAATTAGGAAGATATTTAAGAAAAATTGGGATGCCAAGATATCTAAAGGTTTTCCATTTTTCAATGAGATGAAAGCGGAAGATGTTTTCTATTAGGTGAGTTGTTCTTGTGGGAGTGTTCCATGCGTAGACATTCGATTTGGCACTATTTATGAGGGCTCCTAAGGCTTGGGTAAAATTGTCCAGAGCATTTTTTAATCTCTTAGCTATGACAATGGAGGCGCCTCCAATGAGGAGAGTATCATAGGTGAATTGGGAGTGATTTATTCTCTTTGTCCCCCAAACTATTTTGATACCAGGAATGGCCTTGGAGGCTCGATCCTTTTCCAGCTGTCTACCAAGAGTTTCTGTCATAATTATGTAGAGGAGGGGGGAAAGAGGACATCCTTTCCTCATCCCTCTAGAAATTTTGAAGAATTGTTTTGGTTGCCCGTTGATTAGAGGGGCAATCCAAGGCATGGAAATGCAGGCCGAAACCCAAGCTATGAATTCTGGACTAAAGCCAAATTTTCTCAAAACTGCAAACAAAAAATTATGTCTCGCGTTGTCAAAAGCGTTGGCCATGTCAATTTTGATAAGCATTCCTTGATCTCTTCATTCCCTGCTGGAGTGTATGGCTTCTTGGACCAAAATGACGTTGTCAATCATTTGTATTTTTTCAACAAAACCACTTTGGTTTGGGGAGATAAGCTTATGAAGGAAAGGCTTAATTCGGTTGGCTATGATTTTAGTAATGAGTTTGTAGGAGACATTGCATAAGGATATGGGCATGAACCTAGAGAAGGAGGAAGGGTTTGAGTCCTTTGGTATAAGTGCTAGAAAAGTGGAATTTGTGTTGCCCCCTAGCTTTGTAGATTTATGGACATATTGGATCATTCTCAGGAGATATTTTTTATTAGTGTCAACATTTTTGATAAAAGTGGGCGCTAAAGCCATCTCAGCCTGGAGCTTTATCTGGGTGAAGTTGGAATAAGGCCTCATAAAGTTATTTTTATGTAACCTCTTGATTTATCTTAACATTATCCTCTTGATTGACAATAGCCGGGATGTTTAGCAACATATCTTCTTGTATGTTGATATTTGCAATGCCTTCCTCAGTTAGAAGGTGTTCAAAATGATTTTTGGATTCTTATTGGTTTTGTTGGAAGTCACTTGTTTTTGTTCCATCTTCTTTTGTGATCTCCTTCACCTTGTTCCTCCAGAGTCTGATTTTGGTTTCTCTCTGGAAGAATCTCATGTTTCTGTCTCCTTAATTGAGCCAAAGACTCTAAGATTTGAGCCTCCAAGTGGAGGATTTTTTGATAATCTATGAAGTCTTGTTGTTCTTTGAGAAGAAGAGATTGAGTGGGAAGTCCCTCTTCCATTTCCAATCTGTTTTTTTCCATTTCCTTGATTTTCTTGTTTTTTTCTTCTTGGTCTTTTTCTTTGGTGATTCTCACCAAATATTTGAGGGTCGATTTGACTCTTTTTAGCTTATGTTCCCAGATGTAGTTTGGAGAGCCTTGTATCCAACAGCTCCAGGCATCTATGACAATATCAAAAAAATTTGGATCCAAGATCCAAAAGGGGTTGAATCTGAAGGGGATGGGGCCGAAATTTTCTAGAGGGGATAGATTTAGGGTGATAGGATGGTGGTCAGATCCAGACCAAGGGAGAATGAGAGAGGAGGGGGGAAAGGACTCGTCAAGGAAGGAACTGCTTAAGAGAAAATGATCTAGGCAAGCAATGACATGCCTAGGTCCTAACCTTTTGTTTGACCAAGTGAAGCAGTCGTTAGAAGGTTTTATGTCAATTAAATGAAAGGAGGATATGAGGTCCTCGAGATGCTCACGAGTGGGGTCCCATACTCGGGTGCCTCCTTTCTTTTCTTTAGGATGGAGGGTTGTGTTGAGGTCTCCATCTATAATGAGGTCCTTAGAATCTAGACTCCCGTGAAGATTTTGGAGGGAGGACCAACAATCAATTTTTTCTTGATAAATAATGGGCATATACACATTAGTGACATTTAGAGTCTTACCCGTAGGGATATGAAGAATGAATGTTCTGATCTAGTGCGTTGCAGAGTTCCAATTTTGAAGAGAGAAGATACTTGGGTTCCATAGGCTGCAGATTCCTCTCGAGGCTCCTCTTGCGCTAACTGCCATGCCTTTGCATGAACGCCAAATGTAGTTGTTTTCCTGAAGGATATCAGTATCCTTCCTTTTAGTCTCCTAGAGAAGAAGTACATGAGGGTTTTCTGCTTTAATTAGGTCATGTATCAACGAGAGATTGTTTTGGCTCTCTAGTCCTCTACAGTTTCAGGAGATTACTTTTATCATTTAGAAGGCTTGGAGTTTCCCCCTTTATGGGGGTTGGGTCCATTGTGATTCTTGGTCTGTCTTGTTTCTTTCTTAGCATGTTGATCCAGAGTTGTTTTCTTCTCAATTTTTATTTCCTTTCTAGTTGAGGCTTCCCGCTTGTGCAGATTTGATTTTCTACCCACTTTTTTGAGTCTGACCCTTCTTCCAAGCTTTGTTCTAATTCTCTGTCCTCGGAGAGAGAAGACGAGTGAAGGGGAGAAGGCGATGTTGAGGGAAGGAGAGGAGGCGCAGAGGGATGGGTAAGAGGGGAGGTAGGCAGAGGTGTGATCTAAATCTACAAGGGGGCAGCTTCACTCGGGGTGGATCTTGATTCGAGTTCGGATTAGGAGATTCTGGGTCTTGGGATGAATCAAGTAGGGGTGGCGTGGGGGTGGCTTTAGGGTTCTAATCATGGCGTTGTTTTTTTTTCCTTTTAGGTTGTTTCCATTGTTCATATTCTTTAAGCGGGGTTTCAAGGGGGGACTTGGGACAGTGCTTTGCAAAATGACCATACTCATGACAGACTTTGCATTTGAAAGGTAGTTGTTCATAGTCAACTTGTTGCAGATATGTCCATTTATCCAGAGTGAGGTTAATAGCTTCAAGTAGACCTTTTTCCAGATCAACTTCTACACAAATCTGTGCACAGGCTTGAAGACCATCTTTAGGTTCTGCTCGATCTATATATTTCCCAAGGGTATTACCTATAGAACGAATAGATTTATTATTCCAACAATGCGGAGGGAGGAAGGGGAGGCGAACCCAAACTGGAGCTGCATTAGGAATATCGTTCTTGGGGATGAAATCCAAGGTCCATCTATTAAGATACATACCTCTAGAGCCCATAAAGTATGATCTTCTTCTGAAGAGGATATCTCGATTTGATTTGTCTTTGAAAAGAAAGGCAAAGAAAAATCTTTCGCACGGAAAATGCGAAAGATTACCTTTCAAGTGGGGTTTCTTGTTCTTGTCAATCTAGATCGCCATAGCCCACAAAGAGGGCCAGATTCCAGTAAACTATCCTATGAGTGCATGGTCTGCAAATTTTAGGGTGAGGGATCTAGAACTTCCTTGGATATGGACCGAGGGGATTTCATCTAGTTTTTTCACGAACTTTGGAGGGGCGTGCTTGGTCATCTTGGGAAGAGAGGCGATAAGAGAGGCAAAGGTTGCAACATCCAGGGAGTAGGGAGAGGGAGGCGGCTGGGAAGAGGGGGGCCCCGAGGCCCCTCCCGAAGAGGAGGGCATGCTTGAGGAGACAGGGGCGGAGGACGCACATCAAGGAGGACGATCCAAGGCTTGGGGGAGAATATCAATAAATAATAAATTATAATTGATTGATTGATTCTCAATTAATTAATCAATTAAGAACTAATCAAATTATTAATTAATTATCATTCAACTCATTAATTGAATAAATGATTAGGTAATTAATTAATTGTTGAGACATAGGAAAGGGTGTAGGGAAGACACATAAAGGATGCATGAAGGACACATGAGAAAAGGATGCAACTCTATTTTTCATCTTTATGTTGCTTCATTTCCTTATTGAAATGACTTGAAAGTCACTTCCTTGGCTTTATTATGAAATTTTCTTGTGGGGACCCATTGTCTGGAGATTATGGGGACTTGATGCTTAATGTTGATGGGAGAATATGGATCTAAGAGAGATTTCTTGGGGCCCTCTTTGGATCAAATGTAATAATCTCCCCAATTGTTTTCTTTGAGTTTTATTCAAGATTGTTGTGTTTGAGATTAATTGGGGGCATGGTTTGATATTTTAGGCAATTAATTGTAGATATATAGGTTTCAAGGGTAGGATTTGAGATGTTATGATCAAATTGATCATGGGTAGGGTTTGAAATGTAATAATGTTGAATAATTTTAACAAACATGAAAAAATTATAGGGTTTTAGGAGAAATTTTGTTAATTGTGAAGGTTTATCTCCCCTTTTTCCATCTTCCCTTATCTCCCCTCTTTCCTCTCTTCTCTTATCTCCCTAGTTTTCCCTCTTCTATTATTTTACTTCTCTTCTCTTCTCCTTTTTCACAAAGATGATAAGATCTTCCTATATACAAAGGAATCCTTATATGAGAAGTTCATGGATGCAATACAATATTGATATTATTAGGGTATGTTATGAATTTGTTAAAATTAGATATTTTATTGGTGGTCAATGGTTTCACACATGAGCTTATTCATGGAATTGTCTTCCTTTTATTCCTCCATGTTTGTGATGAAAAAATAAATGACAAAATGATTTCGTATATTTTTGCATTTCAAATACATGCACAAATAGTAATGGGGTTGACCTCGATTATTAATCCTTTATACATGGCCTTAGAGTAGGGACTAGTAGGATACAAGGCCAACCATATCTAATGGAAATGATACATCTACGTGGTGGAGGTTGTGAATACTTAGAGCCACACACACCCACCAAGAACATCAATGTATTTTAATCACAACAAGGTTAGGATCAGTATAGTATTGCATCTACATGGATTATGTGTCACCAACAAACTTATTCTCCATTTCAATTGTTCCATTGACATAGAATTACTTCCTTTACTATCCTTCCATCAAGTTAATAAACACGAAACAAACACAAGAAACCAACTATGCTTTCAAAGAACTTGAATAATACACCCTTATATGTACAGTTATAATGCTTGGTTCATTATTTATATTGACATCTATGTCACAAACTACCATGATTTGTGACTTCATTTTTTAAAACCAATTGTTGTAGTTTAGTAACAATAAAATACAACCATTGAATGGGGTAGCGGGCACAGGGGAGTCTCTTCAATACCAACAGAAGGAATATATATATCTATATATATATAGGGGCAACAACATGTAGAAATTGTGATGAAGATCATAAGAGAAAGGAGAAGGAAAATGAAAAGGGACAAAACAAGTAGTTGATATTGAGGATAAAAAGGGAAAGGTGAACAATAATTAAACATTTATTCATTTTTTAACATGAAAATAGTATATGTTTTCATTTGCATTTTTATTGCAATTTATCTGCGTAATGTCTTTTCTAATTTAGTGCAGACATCAGTGATGAAAAAAGTCACAAACTTTTAGAACACTTTAATTGAAAGAGGGAGAGATTTTGCGAATGAATATTACATCATCATTGGTGGAGAACCATCAAATCTCAAACATAATCACTCATCTACTACAACTAGAGGTAATATTTATCTTCTTAAATAAATTATGTAGAAGACCCTATATTTTGAGTACTTAAATGGTTTAACACAATACTTATTCCTTATATGGGTGTAATGTATGAGCACATGTATCATATAAGATCCTAATGAACCTCTTTGAGCTTTAGTATATGGGGTAGAAGGTGATGGCATGATTTTAGATGGTAAGGGCCAAGTAGTGAAATTTTCAAGAAAGCGTCAAGAGTTTTTCCAAGATTTATGGGATGGCTGCACTTTAAAAAAATTTAGAGACTACCACAAAAACTAGAGAGACATCCCCCAATTGATGAAATAATCATTTATTTGATACCCTCGTCAAAAATGGGGGCATCGTTAAAACAAAAAATATCTCAAGACCAAGATGGGATTTTGCATCAAAAGAAGCAAAACCCATATTGGATAAAACATGAATCCCTATTTCACTATGTATTGATGTTATGACCCAAGGGGGGCATATATAGGGCTAAATGTATATGATATGATCCCAAAGGGGGAAATATATGGGGATAAATGTACATGTAATGTGTAAATATATATGTAATAGGATTTTCCTAATAGTAAAGGGGCTTTATGTGTAGTGTGTGAATAGGTATATATAGAGATCATGTATTCATTATTGTGGAGAAGTAAATTGTGAGGTATGAATGTATTTGGTTATGTGGAGGAGGTTCTCCTATTATTTAAGAAGTTATTGTGTAATTTGTCTATATTGGATTTCTATTCCATGATCATATTATGTATATGGTGTGTACTTCTATTTTGTTATGATATTTTAAGCATTTGGTTCATTACATTTGGTATCAGAGCATTGATCTTAGGGTTTTGCTTCTTCAAGAAAGTCATCTTGGAATTTTTGCTACAATTTTTTTTTGGGGTCACTTTAGAAAGTGAAACTTAGTGGATGTTTAGAATACATATCAAGGTACTTGTAGTACGAATTTCAGCTTCTGGCTCTTTTCACGTTTGGAAGTACACCCTGTGGAAGATAGGGTTTTTGAATGTCCTATAACTAGTCTCAAATGGGTGTTCTGGGTAAAAAAAGTCATAACTTCTTCATATAAGATCCAAATTTAGTGAGACAAATTGAATTGGAAAGAGGACCATCCATAGTATTTTGGGTGTGAATTTCAGAATCAATTATCTAATATTGGATGCAGGGAATTATGCACAGGTTCGCTCTCCAGAATAGTCCAAAACTCAGCAAGGTTTGAGAAAGTTACCATAAATTTCATTTGGCATACCCAATTTTGGTCAGACCTATGACATTGCATATAATACATTTAAAATGACTATAGGTCAAAATTTCAAACTCATAGGGGTTGCAATTTCATAAATACATCAGAAGGAGCGTCAACTAGGAGGACAGACTCCAAATCAAGGTTTCAAAGGTATGTTTACTTAAAACTATCATAACGTTTGATTGGGATATCTGATTGAGGTTATTCAAAATCCATTAGAAAGAGAAAACATAAAATATTATATTAGAACAAGGATTATAACTATTTTATATCATTATTCCTGATATATTGAAGTTGTAAGTTGAGGATTGTGGTTAGACCTTAGTTAAGAATCAATGGAAATACCTAAATTTACAGGAGATGAAGATAAATATGAAATCAATCCAGTGGAATGGTTAAGGATGGTAAAAGAGCATTGTAAGGATCCTTTTCAGGAAATCCTTAATTTTGATGGTGAATCTTTCAAGTGGTGGAGAAGCCTTGATGAAGATACTAGACTCTACTCCACATGGGAAAATTTTGAAAAACTCTTCTCAAATAAATGGATCAAGGATACAAAAATGGAGGAAATGTATAGAATTCAATGTGAATTAAAAGAAACAAAGAAATATATTAAGAAGAAGGGTGAGGAGCTATCCATTATACGATCCCTTAATCAATCACTCATCAAGGAGGTTAAGAACTTAAAGCAAGAAAAGACTATCAAAGGAAAGTGGGAAAAAGATGAGTCAAGAGAAGATTTGAGAAAGAAAGAGGAAGAGATATGTAGATTACAAAATCATAATAAAAAACCATTGGAAGAGGTTAATAGATTGAAAGATGAAAATAAGAATTGTCAAAATCAAGGAGAAAGAAGGATCTTGGATAAAGAATCTACCAAAAGACTTGAAAAGGAAATTTGCAAGAAGGTTGAGGAATCCCTAAATACTTATGAGGTAAAATCAGAAATGAAATATAGAATTGAAGAAGGACATCAAAATTTGATAGATGGGGTCACATTGTAGCTTCAAAAGGAGAAATAAGACAAGATTCAAGAAGGTTAGCAAACGATACTTGAAGAAGTTGAACTCCATTTAGAGGATGTACATGCCAAATATGATGGTATTATCTCCAAGGCTAGAGTAATCAAATACCAAGCAAAGATGATCGAGGATGGCATTGTCTCTGAAAAGAAGATAGATGAAAGGGGTGTGCAGAGTGAAGAAAAACCATCAAATGTGAAACCATATCGACACCCTCATTACCATAAAAGATTTCAAGGAAGACAAGATGGTAGATATCATCATTATCAAGGAATAATATGGAATACTTGTCAATATTCATGGAACGAGGCATCACAAAACCACTCTTCAACAAGCTATTATCAGATACCAACAACAACTACAAATTGGAGAAGGTTCAAAAACAATACATGGAATCAAGGGAAAGAAAATTATGCAACAACTAGCCACCTAGGATGACGATAAAAAATAATTGATTTTGGATGGATGGATCATCATCAATGGAAAGAATAAAGCATGAACATAAGAAAATCATATTACTTGGTTTCATCACATATGAATCCTTTAATTACAAAGCTTCGAGGACAAAGCTTTTTGGAGGGTACTATGTTATGACCCAAGGGGGGGCATATCTAGGGATAAATGCATATGATATGACCCCAAAGGGGGGCATATATGGGGATAAATGTACATGTAATGTGTAAATATATATTTAATAGGGTCAACCTAGTAGTAAAGGGGATTCATGTGTAGTGTGTGAATAGGTATATATAGAGATCATGTATGCATTATTGTGGAGAGGCGAATTGTAAGATATGAATGTATTTGGTTATGTGGAGGAGGTTCTCCTATTCTTAAATGAGTTATTATGTAATTTATATATTTTGGAGTTGTGCTCCATGCTCACATTTTGTACATGGTGTGTACTTATGTTAAGTTATGATATTTTAAGCATTTGGTTCATTACAATTGATTTGTATAGTCTTCTTCTTTCTCAAAAGCAATCATGTATCTTAACTTAGTTTTACACTTGTCTTCATTTCCTTTGTTTTTTTTCAAATTCAGAGTTAAGGAAAAGGATTTGAAAATTAAGGAAGCATGTAAAGCTAACAAACTACCAAACATAAAAAATAAAAAAGATTAGAAATCCATTTCTAAGGTGTTTGAAGCTGAGGAGAGAATATAATCAAAGGATAGTAGTGAGACAAAAGATGGTAGAGGCATCGCAATGAAAGGCCACCAAAGTAAGAAATAATATGGTAGTTGAATTATCATTTCACAAACTTTCATGACATATTTTATATTAACAACTGTATTGTTTTTAGTATCATTTTACTTCTCACATATAATTCAAAATTATTGAGAATAAAAAGAGCATTACACATATTCCAAACCAATTAGAAAAAAAATACATTAGAGAAAGAGTGTTAAGTTACGATTTTATTTATTTTGAGCATTCATTGACAATAGTTGTTAGGTGATTGTGTACTAACTTATTCATAATGTTAATTGGGGTTTTCTCTTGTGGAAATATAGTGGGAGGAATATGGGCATGAGACAACTCATGATAAACTAAAATCTGCCCTAAATAATAGCGATGTAAATATTGTGGAGGACATGAAACTTGTGGCACTTGAAGTAAATTAGAACATTTTTGTCTTAATTATGAGAATTCATTTCTTTTGATAAATATTATGTACTAGGTTATTGTTAATTGAAAGCCTGTTATTTCTACTTTTATTGTGTTCTTGTAACAACCTCCAAAAGAAGAAGAAGAAGATATTGAGCCTTCATAGGATGACAATGATGACAATGATTTTTTATTTGATTTGACTCTTGTATTTAAGATTCACATATCCCTGGGGTGGTGCTAAACCACTTGTTTACAGGGAGAACATTGTTTACTATGTACTTAAGATTCACTTTCACATTTCCCACAAGATGGTGGTAGACCATTCATTACATGGAGAAAAATGACTATTGTATATAGAGTATTGTGAATTTATATATGGTTTTTCATTTCTATTGTGTATTTAAATATTGAATATTGTGGCATATTTTAATTATTGATATATTAAATATGTAAATATTGATTAAATAAATCCCAAAGGGTTAGCTCAATCATTTGAACCATCCACCCAAGGCATGTTGCAGATGAGGAGGCCATAGGTCATGGGTTCAAATCCAATTGATTCACTCAAGGTTGCCTACCATTATTGTTGATGGTGGTTGAGCCACCATCTAGATAAATATTCCAAGGAATAGGGGCGTTTTGGTAAGGTTTTTCTTGGAAAAAAAATATTTATTAAATAAATAAATTGATCAACATAAATATATTGATTGATTAAAATAACATAACAAATGATGAAAAATAACAAGCGAGGATGCCAAGCCAATGATACATAAACCCATAGGGATGCCAAGGGGAACCACACAAACTCTTTAAGTAGGCTAATAGGACACTAGAGACAAGTACAAGTACATTAATGGAATGCTAAAATGGATGCTAATGGTGCCACAAGGATTCTAATGATACAAAAAGGACACAACTAGGCCACAATAATAATAAAAAAGGACATAAATAAGACACAAAAAGCAAACAAAAAAAAAAGGGACGCAAACTAGACACAAAAAAGGATGCCAAAAGACAAAAATTACACACAATAGGACACTTTTGGGATGCATTGGGGAGAATAAAAGGATGCCTTCATGTTGCATTCTATTTTTCATCTGAATTTCACAAAAATAAAGAAGGAAGAGGACACAAAATTACCCTATTGTAGTAGTGATTTATTCATCTATCTAATGACTAGCTCCAGACCACTATTTGTCCACCTCTTTGAAATCCTTTTTTCTCCTTGTATACAAGAGATTATTTTTATTAGAAGTTTTTTACAATTCAAAATGTATTTCAAGAGGTCCTTCTATCATGGATCCCTCAAGCATATTCTTCCCTCTCAAACATTTTTCTTCATCTTTGATTGATCGATATGTAGTCTTGTCACTTAACTGTTATGATGGAAAGCTATTATTCTTCCTTTGTACATGTGTAGATTATGATGGGAAGACCATCTTGGTAGAAGTATTATTTGTAGCACAAGTTATTGATTTTCTTAGAGCATTCTTGTTGTTCTTCAACACTCGCCTAAAACTTCATCAAATCCTTTCATCTTCAATATTGATAGTTTTTATCTCATATGATGGAGACTTTATATGGACAACATTTTAGATTTTATTTCCTCTTCTTGATTTCTTTTGTTTATCCTCAATTATGTAACCCTTATCTTGTTTGTCGATTTGAGTGAATATTTTTTTGGTTTCTAGGAGGCTACAAATTTGATGGAATTTCTGCTTTGAGCTTGATGTTTGTACCTTTTAATGATCATGATGTTGTAAAAATCAATTAATTTTATATTCCCTGATGGATTTTGAGGTGGGGGTGCTTGTAATGTTTGGCCAAACATTTTTGTGCATCTTGGCTAACTACATAGTAAGGGGGGGGTGTTTGAATAATGTAAACTATGTTAGTCTATATGTATTTTTTTCTTGTCCACTAAGTCAAGCTTCAGTTGGGATGTTAGTGATACTAGTCCACAATGATTAGTTAATCTTGACTTAATGGACATTTATGTAAACATGTGTGACATTGTACCTAATCTAGCTTTGTGTTCCTCATTAATGAGGTCATTAGTGGGTTAGTGTTCTTCAAGTGAGGTGGTTATAGGCTAGTAGTACTCATACTTTAGGAGGTGGTTTATGCCCAAACATTATATAATAGGGGTTTGTGCCACTGTAATATGCATGATAATACAATGTAGTTCCCTTCAATGCTTTATCAACCATACATCATGGTTTCATATCTTTCCATGTGATGATGCATATTGTATTAGGGTGAACCCATGAAGGTGTGTCTCACTTTATGTGCATAGATTATTATGGTAATATTGCATTGATTATGTAGGGGTGGTAGGTGCAAGGGGGATTGTATTCAAACCTAAGGGAAATCATGAAAAAATATTTGCATGGGGATTAGAGGAAGTTATACAATCAATTTGATTCCTTTGCACTATTTCAAGGTCTTTAGATCTTAGGATTAAGAAGGATTAGGAATAACTTGGTAATAGGAGACTTAAAAATCATTATCGGGAATTTGCAAAATCATTTGACCCCTAAGTATTGTAATTTAGAAAGGCTCATTCTCATTATACAAAGAGAAGTGAGGAGTTTTGAATTGATAGAATTATTCCATGTGACAAGGACACAAAACAGCCAAGCAAACTAATTGGTGAATGAAGCAACTCTTTTAGTCATTAGAAATATAAGAATCGTTATCTCCTAAAATAGAACCTTAGTGGAAATTCCAACCACAAATGTTACCTTGGGGCAACAAGATGGCAATTGCACCATTGTCACCTCGATGCAATATCCTCTTCACTTTAGGCTAGCTCCAAAGGCCAAGGGAGGTATCCCTACCTACCAAAGATAGATCTATGAGTAAATGTATTTAGTGAATTAATATCATGTAAGCTTATGATTTACTTCAATGAATCCACAATACGTATGGCAATGTAAAGCACAAGGATTCCAACAAGTGATCAAATGCCTTAAGATAACAAGGCAAGATCAATAGCATAAAACCACCAATTATCCACCTAACAGAAAGGGTTAGGATCTAGTGGATGTGTGTGCCAAATATAATTTGAAGATGAATGGTAGAGACAAATCTAAATTTGCATTTAGATGATTGTCATTCCAATAAATGACACTTAGAAGAGGCTACTTGAAATAAACCACTTTAAGTTATTATTAAGCATGCACTAGGAATGAAATTGGCTAGCATAAGTTGACAGTACAATGTGCTTTAGGTGTCAATCAATCATATTCTGAAATAGGGACTTTTAAATTTGTTTTTTATGATAAATAATGTAGAATTCCATATTTAGAGTGAAGAATAGATCATCCAAGAGAAAGCTTTTCCACTTATATGCAAGATGCCTTTGACATTTTAGCTAGGGATTTATATAAGCAACAAATAAATATCCCAAATATGTTGGAATCAATATCACAATAGATATATCAATGAAATACAAGAGAACTTGAAAGAAAAGAGTCAATTCCCCCTAGGTCATTTAACATTAGCACTTAGAATCCACCCAAACAATATCCAAATGAATTATATGAAATTAGAAGCAATTTGAAGATGAAATTCACCACTAGAAATGTAAGATAAACATGTAACAATATTCTATTTAATGAAATAGAAGCTAGGTCTATGTATAAATGAACTTTTAAGCATAAAACCTAGTTCTAGGGTTTCCTCAAATATGATTTTTATTTATGTTATGCAAATTCCATATTTGAGAAATCCTTAAAATCAACCCACAACAAGACAAATAAATCCTTGAAGAACAATATTATAAGGTTGATTTGCCTCTTTAGGGTTTAGAGATAAGATATTAAGCACAAACCCTTGATAAACTAGTCTAGGAAATGAAATAAACCATGAACTTTGCACTAGACTAGGAAAGAAATCAAAATTGTGAATTTTTCTTTGATTTTTTGTTAGATTTTTTTATAAACAAAAATAAAAGATTTCAATTTTGGGATTTTATGGTTGGTTGTTGGGAGAATACAAGTACCTTATTCCAACAAGGGATTATGGGGTCAAGAAGTATGCCCCTCTTAAAATTGGTCTATCATATCTTAATGGATTAGGGCTAGGAGACTAGAACCCTAGGGTTAAAATAGTTTGTTACATCATCAAGATAAGATATGTAGACCAAGGACATATAAGAAGGGGCTCCCAAAGGAAGCACCTTCACTAACAAGATCAACTATGGCTTGAATAAAATACTAAATACCCTTGCTAGGGATCCAGAGGAAAAATAAAGAAAGGAATTGAGCACTTACCAAACTAACAAAGGAGGAAGGTAGAGTAAACCCTAAAATGTCTTCCCTCCAAGTGGTAGTCTTACCCTTCAAATGGATTGATCTTGGAAGCTTGTAGTAGTCTTGAGCAAAGACAACAAGTATCTAATTCACCAAAAATAAACCAAGAGATAAGGGCTCCAAGAATTGACACCAAAACCTCAATAGGTAGATCTTCAACAAAATTATATTCTCAAAGAAGTAG
This sequence comes from Picea glauca, assembly GCA_000966675.3. Lineage (NCBI taxonomy): Eukaryota > Viridiplantae > Streptophyta > Pinopsida > Pinales > Pinaceae > Picea > Picea glauca. The sequence continues at coordinate 41,854 of JZKD02S1933175.1, forward strand.
CTAACAACATTAACAAATTGGAATGAGAGGAGGAACCTCTATTTATAAAAGAGGTTTTATCATACTTCTCATTCAATATTATTGTTTGTCTCCTTAGATCTATCCTAGGAGAACTGAAAAAATGACTTGTCTTCTAATTAACCTAAAGAGACCAAGTCACAATACAATAAAGATGTACCACATGTACAATAAACCCTCCAAGAGAGGAGGTTGTCCAACTAAAGGAGGTCAACTAGGGTCCAAGAAGCCTCGATGTATCTACCAAGTGCAAGGGGAGACCCTCAAAACATGGTAAGATGCTCCTCCAATGAAGAAAAGTTCAAAAGATGCTAATGTCTAGCCTCAAAGCATGGGATGACCACACATGTGAGGGGAAAATAGGTCCAAATGAGAGGATTGATCCTCTAAGTGAGCTCCAACATCCAAGTGTGAAGTCTCCAAGGTAGAAAAATGCCCTCACATCATGCAAGCAACCTCCACAAACCATGGAATGTTCCTCTCCAAGTCAAAAGGTGTCCACATGTGCTAAAATGGCTAGTAGAATGGTCCTCCAAAGGGTTCAACCCTCAAATCAAGTGAGAAGATGCCTCAAAATGAATCTAGGACATGGCATGTCAAGAGGTGACCCATGCATGTATAAATGTCCCCAAAGTTCCTTGGATAATGTGACCAGTTCATTGGAATTCATGAACTGCCTAGAGATATGTGAAACCGCCTCAGGAAATGTGAAACTACACGAGCAACTACAAATTCATCTCTAAGAGTCCATGGATAAAGTGTGACAAAGACATAAAATGGGATCCATGATTAGGCATAAGATAAAGGCGATTTCATAGGTATGACAACCTTTACAACATCAACAACACTTTTACATAGAGTTAAGTGAGAAATCCTAAAGGTTCTCTAGGTCATGTGTCCTAGTAGACCCATCCCAAGAGCCTCACATACTTACCCAGGCCATAAATGGACTACTTAGGACCAATTTAATGAACTCCAAAAGATAGTGAGATAATCTATTAGAGCAAGGAATATCTTGAAATGGGGACTAAGAGGATGGGTCATGACCAACCACACAATGTTTAGAGCTACCACCTAGGTGAAAATGTTTTTCCATATATCATCTAAGCATGGTCCAATATAATACATGAGAACAAAAGGTCATAGTTTTGGCTGATCAATGATACAATAGTACAAAGCATCATGGTGGCATGAATAATCATGGTATTCTAAGATCTAACATCACCAATATAGGCATGAAATATTCTCATATAGGTCACGTCCAATGAAAAACATATGAGGTGCACTGAAGTGAATCTAAGGTGTAACAGTTGGATCCAAATCAAGGACATGTGCTCATATCAAGAGTGCATTAGAAATCCAACATATACAAAAGAACATGTCAACCTAAAACAATCTCACCAAATGGATGTCAAATACAAGGGAGGGGTGAAGACACAAGTGCCTTGCTCCTTCCCTAAGATATAGATAAATCCATGCATAAATGAAATGGAACCAATGATAAGTTAGAAGAACCATATCTCAAAGAAAATATATAACATGTGAGCATCATCTTTCTTTATTCTAAAACAAAAGAAAATGCAGAAATCAATAATGTAAATAAAACAAACAAGCAAATAAAAGCTAAGAAACTTACTATATTACAAGGATTCCCCATGGAATCAGATATTGTCTTCATAGAACATCTTCAGAACTTTCCCATTCATGGGAAAAGGCAATGTTTCACCATCCAAATGACTAATATAGAAAGAATTATTACCTACATAGTCATCAATTTTATAAGGTCCCAACCAAAGGTTTATGAACTTACCATGTTTACATACTTTTTTTATCCTTTTGTTCCACATAAGAATGAGATCGTCCTTCTGGAAATTTTTCTGGAAATCCTTCTTGTCGAACTTTGTAACTCTTTACTAGATGATCAAAGGCGCATATTTGGTTCTCATCAAGCTTGATAAGCTAGTTGTTGTTTTGAATGGTATCTTGATTGGATTAAAATTGTTGTATTATTTTGTAGACCAGGATATTCAAATGAAATAGCAAAGTTACTTCCATCCCATAGACTTTCTCAAATGGCTCTTTCCAATGGAATTTTTCTTGGTTATTCTATCATCCCATAGAGTATACTTGATCTTTTTATCCCAATTTTTCTTGTTATCCCCCACCATCTTAATAATGATGGTCATCAAATTTTTATTCATTGATTTCATAAGACCATTTCCCTAAGGGTAATAGTTGGAGGAATGGGATAGGGCAATGCCATAGTTGAAAAAAAAGGTTGATAAATCTAAAGAAATGAAATATTTGGCATTGTCAGCAATGATCTTCATTGGTACTCCAAAACGAGTGATGATATTCTCTTTTAAAAACTCCATGACTACCTTGTTTGTGGCCCTCTTAGTTGGTATGGATTCAACACACTTCGTGAAGTAATCCATGGCCACGAGGATCCATTTATGCCCATCTCTAGAATTGTCTTTGAGTTCCTCTGTGAAGTCAAGGCCCCATTATGGGAAGGGAACTTCTACTATGACTGGCTATAAAGCGAGGGATGCCATCTTTTGTTTCCCTATGAAGAGTTGAGAAGGTTTACATGATCTTATGAATTTGTGGACATCTACGGATATACTCAACCAATAATAACCACCACTTAAATCTTGTGGGTAGTGGTTCTTGCTACATGATGTCTGCCACATATCCCCTTATGAAATTCATCCATTAACTTCTTAGATTATTCGGGGTCTACACATCTGAGGAGTAACCTTTTGGTATTTATTCATCCTAGGCCTTGGTTGATGAAACAAAATTTAGATGCATTTAATCTTAATGCTCTTCTTTTATGATCTTCTAGGTGATTAAAAGTTGTAAGGTTCTTAATATAGTAAATGATATCAACATACCAATCATGTTGTTCCAACTCTTTTATCACCACATAGATCATAGGCCAAGGCTCTTCGTTCATTCCAAGAGCTACTTTCTTGGCCCTTAATTAGCTTAGTAGGACTAATTTCCACATCATACTCTTAAATCTTGGCCACCCATTTTCCTTTAACTCCTAAGAAATCTTTCCAGGCCAATATATATTTTACCACTGAGTGGGGAACATATGAAACTATCCTTGAATATCCCGCATAATTCATGAAATGCTTTAATGACATGACAAGAGCATAAGCTTGTTTCTCCATGATGGCATACTTTATCTAGACATCTCTAAGAGTCTTACTCATGAAAGATATGGGTTTCTCTTCACCTTGATCATTCTTTTGAAGTAAAACACCCACAATAGTGTCTTCAAAAGCAGAAGAGAATATTTGGAAGTCCTTCGAGTAATCAAGACCTACTAGCATGGCGGATTTCACAATGGATTCTTTAATGGCCTCAAAGGATAAATTTATTTCTTTATCCCATTTGAAATCCACATATTTTTTCAACAACTTGGATATAGGATTGGTTATTTCTGCAAATTTTGGGATAAATCTATGGACAAAATTGATTTTATTGAAAAACAATTGAGGTGCTTTCTTGTTTCAGGGTAAAGGAATGGCTTTAATACCTTCAATCCTTTATGGTTCAACCTTTACCCTATCCTTTGAAACCATGTTTCCAAGAAGCTTTCCATCAAGAACCCAAAATATGGACTTCTTTGAGTTCAATGATATTCCATACCTGTGACATCTTTCAAACACTTGCTTAAGATGTCCAATGTCAAAGTTTCTTTCCTTTGAAAACATGGTAATTATCATCTTGATATATCTAAATTGTATTTCCCATAAGATCTCTAAATGCATAAACCATGCCTCTTTTAAAAGTGGCACCTGCATTTAGTAAGACAAAATGCATTCTTAAGTATTCAAATGTGCCTCAAGGTGTTGCAAATGTAGTCTTATGTCAATCATATTTGTTTACCACACTTGATTGTAACCTGAAAATCCATCCAATAATGACATCATTATCAATCACATGATTCTTTGCAACAAATGCTCCATGTTTGGAAATGGATAATTATCCTTCTTAGACGATACGTTTAGGTTTCTGAAATCAACACAAAGTCTAATCTCACATGTTTTCTTTCTCACCACTACAAGGTTGGATACCCAAGTTGAATGCCTTGTAGGTGCAATAATATTAACTTCAAGCAACATTTGCAACTCTTTATGGATAAGGGGAGCCAATTTTGGATTTATCTGTCTCAACTTTTATCGAAAAGGTTTGGAATCCTCCTTCAAGGGTATAGCGTGTTGAATTATGTCACCCTTGTAAGCTCTTAAGTCATCTTATGACCAAGTAAATACATCTTTGTACTCTCTAATCAAATTCTCAATCTCTTTCCTTTCTTCTCTTGAAATTCATTTGCCAATATTCACAATCTTAGGACCTTCAGGAGATTCAATGTTGATTTCCATGTACTCATTAGG
>JZKD02S1933186.1:0-10512 GCA_000966675.3 Picea glauca
GATAGACCAATTAGGTCTTAGTGGACGTTAATCATCATTATCATCATCATCATTAAATATTAAAAAAATATATCCAAAAATTAAAATAAAAATTATTTACATGTTTGAGTAAATTTATATTATTAAATTTTTCTTTTAAATATTTATATAAAATTAAAATAATTAAAATTAAAATTAATAGATTTACAAATTCATAGTACCGATTTCTTGGGTACATATAAAAGATGTTTTTATATATAAATTGATATATGTTTTTATTTAAGATTCCTCTTAATAATAAAGTGAAATTCATGTAGATCATTTTGTCATTTAAAATTCAAATATACTTTAAATGTAATTTTATTCAAAACTTAAAATTTAAAATAAATGTAAATATAAATATTTAAAAAGATAGTTTTTTAGGTAATAGATAATTAGCATGACTTGTAATTTCACATAAGATAGAGTTTGTAATTTCACATAAATTAGAGTTTTAAAAGTGCACTCCATCATCCATTATTTTACACCAAACTTGTCCATCATTNATATAATTTTTACTAAAATATAAGTATTACCTACATACTAATATCTTTATCTTAAAACTAATATCTTTAAACACAATAATTTTTTATAAAAAAAAAATAAAATATTTTGCCATCTATTTAAACACATTTTACACATGTCTATATTGATAAACATAATCCTATCACTTACTACATTTATGATCAAACATAAATCTACAATGCCTTCCATATTATTATCTACCAAATGATTAATATCATTATATTCTTTGGATTTAAAAACAGTTTTCTCGCTGATTACATATCTTTCGCTCCACCCTTCCCTATTTATCTTAAACAATATCTCATGTGACGAGAAAGTCCAGACTGAACAAAAGTATCTCAATGTTCCTTGTTTAATTCACAATTTAAATTCAATATAAGTGAAAAGTTTTTTAATTCACAAATTGAAGTCAATATAAGACGAAAAAAGTCTACCAACTGAGACAATTTAAATTTAATATAAAATTCAAATTGTTTTACAGATAATTTAAATTTCATATAAAACCTAACTTAGAGTTAGAAGTTACCCTTTATAGCTAACGTTCAACCAAACGTACCATTATTTTCTTCGAAATGGTTTTTTAACAAAATCGTTTGGGGAAAAATTGAAAAGCTCCAAACTTAGGTGACGTGAGTTCGATCTTGTGTTGACTTGCTCACATAAGAGAGATTGCGCCTTAGTATGAATACTAGGTCGATATTGGCCATCTCCAAAGTATATATATATTATTAAAAAACATCATTTTATAAAAAAATATTTTTTTTATAAACCATTAACAAATTATTTAAGATGGTGTAGTTTTTCTCAAATAAAAATGATGAATTAAACAGCATTATAATAAACTTTATTATTTTCTTGCAATTTTTCCTTTAAATATATTATTAAATTATTTTTATTTAATAACCTTATAAAAAATATTCTAATCTAATCCATTTTATAAGAGTAAAACCGTATATCTAAATATGCACATGGTCCCTTGGCTTCAGGTAAGTGGATTTCAAGAAAATGTCTATAATAAAACCTAACTTAGAGTTAGAAGTTACCCTTTATAGCTAACGTTCATACAAACGTACCATTATATATATATATATATATATATATATATATATATATATATATATATATATATATATAAAATTATTTATTTATTTTGAGATAATTATTAAGATAAATTTAGCTAAATTAAACTTAATTGATAATTAAATTTGTTTTTTATAAATAGCATGGTAATGCTTTAATAAGTATATTATTATAAGGTGTTTTCACATACATATAGCACAAGTTTCCAGAACAAGGGAAATATTGGAAACATGGGTACGAGTATCATGATTTTCTCTGTTCCCATTTGCACATTGCACTTCATGATTTTCTGGAGTAGAGGAGGAGAAAAGCCTGAGATCTTGCCACCATGTCCAACTCTACCCATGTATGCTTGATTTTTTGTCATTTCCTTTGTTATCTTTGTCTCCTCTCTTGACTTTGCAAAATTACAAAACAATTAGTCATGGGTTATGGATGTAAATTCCAATGGCATCGAAAACTTATTAGCAAGGTTCACTACAAATGTGTGGTTTAATGACAAATTTGAAGAGAACACAATAAACATCAACAAAACTAATTAGTACACATAATTAATACTTGAATGTAAATCTCCCAACAATTCACTAATCTTGTATAAGTTTTTTTCAAGTTCATTGTAAAGATAACACATAGTTTTTCTTTGTTTTACACAAAATCATGTGAATGATTTTGTTGGGATAAATGAAATTGTTGTTTGTAATACCTTTATCATAAGTGAACTTATTAAATTCCAACAAATAATATTAAAATGGAATCCGAAGACAATCAAAACCGCCCATAAGAAAACGGAGGTGAGGGAAACCCCAACCCACCGAGGACCACCAAACATAAACATATAGATTAAGGAGGGGTTGGCTACTTTGAGATCACTTTTCAATGATTTAACGGGGACCAGAGAACCTAACTGAGAGTCCTTGGCCACTTCATTGGATGTCATTGTGAGGTCCATTGCAAGTGCCCCAAGGGAATTAATTTGTATTTTTGAATACAGGGCTAGAATGTTTGAGTTTTACAGGACTGGACTAGATAGAAACCAAGTTAGGGACTTGGGTATTTCAAAACAAGATCTAATGTCTCTTTTTATTGATCCTCGATATGGACAACAACAACCTATCACCAAGAAACACATTTGTATTGGCTGGTGCATTCACCCACAAATTATTTAAAACTGGATGGATAGGTGGTTCATGGTATTTGATTGACCTCCCTGCAATAACAAGGACCCGTGCCTTTATATTTTTTGAGAACATTATGGGAAGAATTTATTTTGGGTCACCATGTGAACTACTTCGACATTGGTGATTTCCAGGGGGTGGGTCAAGGGTCTGCACATGATCGAGAACATGCTAGGAATGATCCCATGTTAGGTCCTCGTCCCCCCAGGTGAAGGCCTAACCCCCCTACCCAACATCCTCCTATTGGAGAAGGCTTGCAACATGTACAAGTAGCTCTATCATCCTTGAATCAGAGCCTAGTGCAACATGGTAGCTTTGTTGCACTATCTTGGCAAGAGGTTCCTGTTGGTGACATTGATAGAGGGGTCAGACCTTCAACCCCTAGAGCAGAGTGTAGTGAGGAGAGGGCACATGGACATAAAAATCATCCACGTGAACCTCACAGATGCTCAAGTTGTAGACATAATTGTTATGGGCCTATGGAGGGAAGTGGACAATAGAGCTTCATGGAGGAGGTTAATATCTTAACCATCTCTATGTTCTTCATCGTTATATATTTATATAGTATTATGTGTATTTATTTCAATATTTCATTGTATGATGTTTTTCAGTTGCTACGTCGGTATCGGTGTCTGTCTCCATCACTGATGCAACAATAGAGGCAACCTGCTCATTCAATGTTTCACATACACATGTATGTGTCACATTTGATAAATTCACCATAGTGATTTATTTATTTTCTAGCATCCTCAAATTTAAAATGTTCTTGTGTTTCTATAGGTTGCAGGACCAGGCGATGCTGAGCAATGTCCACCTGGGATGGAAAAGTCACTTGCTTCACATGTATCATGTGTTGAGTTAAATCTCATTTAAATCTCAAATTTGTTGTATTATGTTGTTGGATTTTACTATTTGGTACCAATAACAATATTATTAATATGTATGTAGGATGCTGATATTTTCGCTAGTTACAATACTAGTTCAGTCCTTGGGCAACCGACCGTGGATTTTGGGTTACCTATTTCTAGGTTAGGCATTATTCCAACACTTGTATAACCCATGGGGGTTCATCTCCTCCCACCCCCAATATATTTCTTATTCGGTGCATACTCAGTGGATGCACCCATATGCCACCCATATGCACCACCTCTTCCATCACATCCATCCACAATGGATGCACCTATATGCCAACCACCCCCACCACCATTTCCATGTTCTCCATCCACTGAGACTACCACATTAGATGTTGCATCAGAGTGGGTTGTACAACTGAGCACTCCACCTGCCAACGACTCTCCATCGATGCTCGAGATATTCATAGTGATATAATGTGTTGCTGATTAATTTTTATGTATCATGAATGAAATTGAATCTATGGATATTAGTTTAAATTTCATGATTTGATGATCCAGATTGGATCATTATATTATTTTTCATCTATCTCATTAATTTTTGGGTGGAAAAATTGGAGGAATGAACTTGCAGGACCATTTCGACGATTGGTCCAAATTTAGAAATTCGGGTCCAAAAAATAGTAAAAAATATTCCGGATCCATTTTGAGGCATCAAATGACCATTGTTTGGTCCAAACCTTACTATAGTCGAAGATTCTAAATTCTACATGTTGATACCTTTCAAATGGTGCAGATCGTTTTTCAATCAGAGTTTGTATGAGAAAGTTATGCCTCCCATGAGTTGACCTACCATATTGATCACCATGGTGCGAGTGGATGCCACACCAACCTCCATTACTTAGACATGTGGGGATAGCCACATAGTGGATTTTATAAGAAAATTCTAGAAGGTCCAAAACCTTATCACAATTGAAGGTTGAGGAAATAAAAAACCTATCCTTAGATGGCTATTGGGCTATGTTAAATACCAATCCACTAAGAGGAGAAGGGATTCCATTTTTTTGCATTGTATCTTGTTCCATAGTTGAGAAAAACATTTGAGAGTGGTATTTTGTGAGCATAACAAAGGAGAGATTATGTAGAAGCCATACACTCTATAGGTCAAAGACAACTCCACAAAGAGTGTCTCTTTATTTATACTTGGCACCATTTCTTTACTGGTCAAAATGGAGCAGAACAACCTCACCTTCTAGCTGGGTTTTCTCTCGTATTGGGTTTCTGATGTCATATCTTGTGTTTATTTGTGGATGGTGTGAATGCTTTTTACTGTTCTCTAATTTTTTTGTGTTTTATCTATTTTATCAATAACTAAATATTCTGGAGATCTAAAGGAAATTAACCTTAATAGTAAATATTTTAGTATTTTATTAGATCTGTTGTGATGAATTGTTCCAGTGGAATATCCACAATAGTTTACAGACTATATTGGTATCAGAGCACATTTTTATTTTGGCTATTTGTAGGAAGTTGATGTTAGGGACCTAACCCCTCACGTAGGTAGAATATTATATTTCGATGTAATAAAGGTCAATATTGTATTCCATTTGTAGATATAAATTCTTACGTAAAGCATCTATAATAAAGAATTATTTTACTTATCGACCCCTTCAATGTTTTTTTATTATTTTACTTTTCGATTAATTCGATGTTAAAAGTCTATAATTGAAAATGTTTGTTATATAATTTAAGTGGATTTAATAATTAAGAATATCCTTTTTCTTCTTAAAAAGTATAAGTTCAAATCAAAAGGGGTTTTGGGTATATATAGCTCCATAGACTTTAAAAATAATTTACTATTTGGTATCTAAACTATGACTTTAAAACTAGATTATTATTATCTTAATAATTGTAAATTGAATTTAGTTTAAGTGGTGGATCCTCATCATCATATAATATAACTTAAATATTAAATACACACTTATTTAAATTTAATTTTTTATGAACCATCAACAAATTATTTAAGATGGTGTAGTTTTTCTAATAAAATGATGATTTAACTTACATTATAATAAACTTCATCACTTTTAAAAACATTTTGAAAAACAACTTGCAAATTTTCCTTTATATATAATTAAATTATTTTTATTTAATAAACTTATAAGACATACTCTAATCTAATCCATTTTATAAGAGTAAAACCGTATATCTAAATATGCACATGGTCCCTTGGCTTAAGGGAAGTGGATTTCAAGAAAATATCTATAATAAAACCTAACTTAGAGTTAGAAGTTACCCTTTATAGCGAACGTTCATCCAAACGTACCATTATTTTGTTCGAAATGGATTTTTAACAACATTGTTTTGTTTATGGAAAAATTGAAAAGCTCCAAACTTGGGTGACGTGATTTCGATCTTGTGTTGACTGGTTCACATAAGAAAGATTGTGTCTTAGTACTAGCACAACCGTACATTAATCGCTGGTTAACGTCGAAAGATTTTAAAATGTAGTAAAAATTGGACTTAATTGAAAAAATCTACATGAACTTAATTTACAAATTTGTTATGTGTTTAAAAATAGATACAATATTAACAAACACAATTACAACTAAAACTCCTCAATTTAAAGGACTTATGAGTCCTAACAAACACCTAGAATTAATATGACAACATCTTTCCATACTAGACTTTACTAGACTCTAGAGAACCTCTCTACTCTAAGTGCAAAACTAAAATATTCATTTACACCTCATTTACAAATATTAAATATACAACTTATGAAGCCTCATGATCTAAACTACAAGTTCTCTTATAAGTTTGCCAGTAAGATTTAAAAGTTTACAAAGTTTGAAATTACTATAAAAATACATTAGAACTAGGTCTCCTCTAACTTTTAAACCCCTTTCAAAACATTAATAAACATATATGTTTGCAAATATTATTTATACACTTTATATCTCTTTTACAAATATTAAATATACAACTTATCAACTTATGGATGCTCAAGCTCCAAATTACAAATTCCCTTATAAATCCTTACAAGTTAGCAAGATTTTAAAACTATACAAAGTTAGGCATTATTATAGAAATACATTGAAACTACGTATTTCCTAACTTTTAACCTCCCATTTAAACATATATTTGGGAAACATACATTTTAAATATATACCTTATGTACTACCAAAATCCCAACTATAAGTTCCCTTCTAACTACTTACAAGCATGCAAATAAGATTTTAGAACTCTACATTCCTTACATGCATGCAAATAAGATTTTAGAACTCTACACACTTTTTCATTATTATAAAATTACATTTGAAGTAGGTCTCCAATTATGCAAACAATATTTTAGAACTGTGCAAAGTTTTCCATTATTATAAAATTAGCACAGTCACAATTATGTGGTTGATGAACGTCTAAAGGTATAATTAATTTATAAACCCAGCATAAAACCTAATTAAGTTTGTAAATGAAATATGCTATGGGTCGTCATTGTGGCTATGATAGTATAACCCTAACCCTATTCCGACCAATTTATTGATAATTGTGGCTATGCTAGTATAACCCTAACCCTATTCCGACCAATCTATTGATAATTAGGCTTGTGAGAATATCAAACTGCTTGCCAATATAGCTGCTTCTTATGGTAGATATGGCAAAAGACTGAAATGTAAAAATTAATAGTGAAGTAAATTTCTAATCTCAAGTAAGTTTGTTAATCACTTAAACTCATGATCACACAGTAAAAATAAAATAAAAAATTAAGCTCCTCTTAATACTTATTGAAGTTTTGGTTATTTAAAAGTTTTATCAATGACTGAACAAGGCCTAAGAATGGTTTACCTTCACCAATTAAAACCTATAGGCATACATAAGCCACAATTAATGTATACCAATTACATTCAATGTGACCTTTTGTTAAAACCATCCATTCAAATATTATCATGGATTGGAAATTTTTAAAATTATGATCGCTAGTACTTTCAGATAGCCTCCCCAATGATGATAATGATGATGGAGTCGTTGTCATCATCGGTGGGGATGATGAATCCTGTTAATAACTCCACCCAATTAATTTTTATTGAAAGTATATATCATCACACATACAACAAAGCCTCCAGCCCATGCCTTAATCGACTCTAGAAATTCATAACATTATCTAACTCAATCCACATACTAAAAACAAAATTGAACCATGCCTTAATCGAATCCAGAAATTCATAACATTATCTAACTCAATCCACATACTAAAAACAAAATTGAACCAAGGACAATAAGGATTTATTTGAAACGAAAAAGATTGAGCTAAAACTTACAGATTGTGATAGAATTTGATCCAAAACCAGCTGGGAAGTGAGCCTCGATCCGAAAGTGAAAGAATTCATTACAGGACGTGATGATTCCTATGCAAGCAAGCATCGAATCATTGTCTTTGCTATGGGGATTTCATGGGGGTAAGGCCTTGGAGAGCTCCAAGGGGGCGAGGCTCCAGACACAAGCAAGCAATTCCATGGGTTCTTTCGAAATTTCTGGAGCTGCACTTAAACATGCTAATGTCTCCTCATTGTGGATGATGTTATTGTCCACCAAGACTCGGGAAGAGACTACATGCATCCATATAAAACTGAAATCATAAAATTGTAATGGCCTTTGCCCACCACACTGTTATGGTGAGCCTGCAACAATGGCCTTCCCCACCATAGGGTTATAGTCTTCCACCCTGGGCGATCCAAAATGAAACGCTCAGAGAGACAGAAAATGAAACTTTCAGGTAATCCAAAGGTTAATCATTTAATGTGGAAATCATATAGTGTTACATTAATTTTTTAATATGATTAGGTAAATGTTAAAAAGTAAACAGGTTAACTGATGCATTTAAAAATACAACGAAGTTATGAAGAGTAAATCACATTCATTGATTTGGGAGGACGACTAAGAATATGCTAGCATCTTCAATTATTAGCCATTAGATTAGAATTTTAGATTAAAAGGTGATTAATTCTGCCCATTGCCAATAAGTGTACACCTTTCGGCGTAATGAATACTATGGGTCGATACCGTCCATCTCCAAAATATAAAAAAATGTTTAAATCTATCTATATATAATTAATTTAGGTTTTTAATGTATTTTTGAAAAAAAAAATTAAATATTTTATTTATTTATTTTGAGATAATTATTTAAAATAAATATAACTAAATTAAATTTAATTGATAGCTAAATTTGATTTGTATAAATAACATGGTAATGTTTAATAAATATATTATTATAAAGTAGGTATGAGTATCAAAAGCTTTTTATAAATTTGGAGGAAGTGATAAGTTGAGAACTACAATAATATATATTCATACGAAAAATGTAATCATTAAATTTTTTTAAATGTTAAATATTATTTTTGTGCTCGAAAAATATTAAGAGAAGAGTTCCAAGTTCACCATAGTTTTATTAAGTTAGAAGGTTAGGAATGTGGACATTGTTACAAATCTCTAATCTAGGTATATGTTGGACATTCTAAGAGAAAAATGATTTTGATATTCAACCCTTCTAGTGTCATAAAGGTGATAGAGATTTTCATCCGATGATGTTTTGGGAATTGACAAACACCTAGTTTCACTATGGAGCTGATGAGAATTTGCTCTTATTTTAGCAATGCTTATTTTTTTTCTTTACACTTGTCAAAAAAAAAATATTTTTGAGCTTCTAGATTAGGGTTTATTACCTCCTTATTGTTGTAACCCTTGACATGTTTCTGACTAGGAAAGTATGCCAATGCATGCATTAAATTTGATTGATTTTTGTTTAAGTTGCTTTGTTCTAAAACATGGTGTTTTATTGATTCACTTCAGGCCTTAATTACTAATCTTCAATGCTTTAAAATTCATATTTTGAGGGCATCATTTCAATGTTTCAAACAATGAAATGTTTTAAGAGACAAAAGAAGAATTAAGAAGAACAAAATGATAGTAAAATAATGTATGGAAGTGTGCACAAAGTTGGTGGACGAAAAAGTGGCAAGGGGGTTCTCAGGAACTCATATGCGTTCCTGATGTTAGAGGTTTGGAAAAGATCGAACCTCTATTTATCATGCCACATAGGTACATTGTCAGGAATGCGTGTGCGTTCCTAGGATCTCACACATGTTCCTGTTGTGCTCATTTTTTAAGGAACCATGGTCGCAATTTGTTCCCATTTGCACATTGCGCTTCGTGATTTTCTCTGTTTGAGCAAGTAAAGAGGAGGAGTAGAGGAGGAAAAAATCCCAAGATCTTGCCACCGTGTCCAAATCTACCCATGTATGCTTTATTTTTTTTCATTTCCTTTGCTATCTTTGCCTCCTCTCTTGACTTTGCAAAAATACAAAACAATTAGTCATGGGTTATGGATGTAAATTCCAATGGCAATGAAAACTTATTAGCAAGGTTCACTACAAATGTGTGGTTCAATGACAATTTTGAAGAGAACACAATAAATATCGACAAAACTAATTAATATACATAATTAATACTTGAATGTAAATCTCTCAACAATTCACTAATCTTGTATATGTTTTTTTCAAGTTCATTGTAAAGATAACAAATAGTTTTTCTTTGTTTTACACAAAATTATGTTAATGATTTTGTTGGGATAAATGAAATTGTTGTTTGTAATAACTATGTCATAAGCGCACTTATTAAATTGCAACAAATAATATTAAAATGGAATCCGAAGACAATCAAAACTGACCACAAGAAAACCAAGGCGAGGAAAACCCCAACCCACCCCAACCACCAAACATAAACATACAGATTGATGAGGGTTTGGCTACTTTGATATCACTTTTCAATGATTTAATGGGGACCAAAGAACCTAACCAAGAGTCCTTTGG
>JZKD02S1933186.1:10522-28946 GCA_000966675.3 Picea glauca
TTATACTATTGTTCATTTCTCATTGAATATAATTGAATGGTTTAATTATAAGTTGAAAAAGGTTTTAAATTGTACTTGATACTAATTCACCCCCCTCTTAGTATCAACAGTATCTTGATCCATAGCTAAGAAAAACATTCGAGAGTGGTATTCTGTGAGAATAACAAAGGAGGATAGATTCTGTAGTATCCATATAGGCCATAGGTCAAAGGAAACTCCACAAAGAGTGTCTCTTTATTTATACTTGCACCATTTCTTTACAATAGAAATGAGAGCAGAGAAACGTCACCTTCCTTCTAGCTGGGTTTTCTCCCATATTGGGTTTCCCAGGTCATATCTTTTGTTTATTTGTGGATGGTGTGAATGCTTTTTACTGTTCTCTAATTTTTCTGTGTTTTATCTATTTTATCAATAACTAAATATTCTGGAGATCTAAAGGAAATTAACCTTAATAGTAAAGATTTTAGTATTTTATTAGATCTTTTGTGATGAATTGTTCCAGTGGAATATCCACAATAGTTTATAGATCATATTGGTATCATAGCATATTTTTCTTTTGGGTATTTGTAGGAAGTTGCAGAATCCAAGAATTGGCTTAAGGATAAATCACATAAAACCTATCCATGGAGGATGAGTCTATTCATAATAACCCTTGAGATCCAACAAAAGAGAGATTTGAGCGGCTGGAAGCACAAGTTGCTGATATTAGTCACAATATGAACCTCCTCATGGTGGCTCTAGCAAGAAATATTTGACCGTTCAGAGATGATGGAGGCTGTAACTCAGATAACACATCATAGGGGAAATCGAAAGATCAGGAAGAAAATGAATCACAGAAAGAATATGAAAAAGAGCAGTCGAGTTCAAGTGTTGTGAGCCCTTCACAATCCCTATTCAAGATGGAAGTGAAAGTGGAAATAAAGACATATCAAGATGAGATCGATGCATTAAATTTGAATCATTGGTTTCAACAACTATAAGTTTATTTTAGCGTTCACCATATAGATGAAGAATAAACAATTTCATTCTCTAGATTGAAGTTAGAGGGACATGCTTTAACCTGGTGGGAAAGGCACACAAAAACACTTAGGATGGAGGGTGATCCACCAATAACTATATGGGAGGACTTCAAAATCCTCATCACGTCCCAATTCTACCCTATCAGGTATGTAGAGGACCAATGGATCTGGTGGCACTACTTTAGGAAGAGGCAAGGACAAAGTGTATAGGAGTACACCATTGAGTTCATAAAGATGGCCATCATGTTGGGTATCTCTCCCAAGAACCTATATGTACTCCACAAGTATTTGGGGGGATTACATAGTCATCTACGAAAGCAGGTGATGCTATTCAAGCCAAGAAAAGTGGACGAGGCTTGTGTACAGGCACAGTACCTAGAAAACATAGGCCAAAAGAAGGGGTAGCCAAGTGGTTCAAAGAAGAAGAGCACTAGGAATCTTCCAAGGAGGGGAAGAATAAGTGGAAAGGGGGAAAAGATAAGAATACAACAACGACTTCACAATAGAGTAAATATCCCAACAACCATTTCAATCATTGCAACATTGATGGTCACACCGAGGAAAAATGCTAGAAACTACGTTCAAAGCTAAACCTGAAGAATCGCAAGAAGGACGAAAAAAAAAACCTTCTATACAAATATTCAAGCAATGAAGTTGAAAGTAGCTCATATGTTGATGAAAATATTGTATGGAAATCTATGCAGAAGGAGGTGAATCTAAGTATCCTTCATCACTAGGAAAAGCAGGAGATGACCAAGCTCTTCCACATCAAGATTCAGGTCAAGAAGACCAAGATAGATGCTCTATTCGACTCTGGTTCACATGATAATATCATAGTAGAAGATCTGGTCAACAAGCTTGGATTGGAGGTTCACAATCATCCTAAACCCTATCCATTGGGTTGGGTAAAGAAGGATGTAGAGATAAATATAACAAAACAATATACTAAGATTAAATTTGTTATAAGTGTTGATTTTTTTGATGAAGTGGAATTGGACGTAGTACCCCTTGATGTATGTGGAGTAGTGTTTGGAAGCCCTTACATGTATATGAGGGATGGAATATTCATGTAGAGAGCCAATCAATACCGAATGATCAAGGATGGGAAGTTCTACATCATCAATGTGCATAAAGGCAAGTCAAAGATCTCACTGGTAAGTGACAATCAAGCCAAGAAGCTTATTAGTTCTAGTAAGAAATATATATATATATTTAAGAAAAAATCAGTCTGATGATGAGTCAATGAGAGTGAAGGCATCCCTAAAGGGGTGTGCTAAAGAGAAGAAACAATAGTTGGAGGAGTTGCTACAGAAATATAGAGGAGTGTTGTAGGATCCTAAAAGGTTACCACCCAAGAGGGAAGTGGAGCATGAAATAGAGTTGTTTCCAGAATCCCCATTTCCAAATATTGGGTTGTATAGAAAGTCCATTATGGAAGCGAATGAAGTGAAGAAGCAATTGCAACACTTGTTGGAGCATAGTGTAATTTGACCAAGTACCTCACCTTGTGGGTCACCCATCATAATTGTTCCCAAGAAGGATGAAACTTGGAGATTGTGTATCTATCACAGGGCATTGAACAAGATTACACTGAAGAATCGATACCCCCTGCCAAGGATCGATGATCTATTGGACTAGTTGCAACATGTCAAGTACTTCACTAAGCTGGATATGAAATCAATATATCACCATGTACAATTCAAAGAAGAAGATCACTGGAAGACTACCTTCAAGACAAGGCAAGGTTTGTATGAGTGGTTCATTATGCCATTCGGTTTATGCAATGCACCGACTACATTTATGAGACTAATGAATGAGGTTTTACACCCTTATCTAGATTCATTTTTTATTGTCTATTTGGATGATATACTAGTTTATAGTGATACTTGGGAGGAACATATGTCACAACTTATGTAGATGTTAGAGACTCTAAAAAAGCATCAACTACTCATAAATATCAAGAAATGCAAATTTGCTCAACAATGTTTGGTGTAATTGGGGTATGTCATCGGTCGAGGGGAGCTCAAGATAGATCTAACAAATATGGAGGCCATCATGAAATGGCCAATTCCTACAAATGTAACTGAAGTTAGGAGTTTTGTTGGAGTAGAACAATACTTGTGGAAGTTCATAGCTTCATTTTTAGTGGTAGCTACACTACTCCATGCCATAACAGTGTAACAAATCCAACCCCCTAAGTACCCTTTTAAGGGATGGGGTATTAAATTTTTTATTTTACTAAACCTTCTTGAATCCCCTTAAGAAGGACACCATTGTATTCTACTTGCCAATATCTTTCCAACGACTGTAAGTTTGCTCAAAATGAAGCTTTGGATCAAAATTTATGGCCCTTTGAATTTTTTGGGCCTTTATTAGCCAAATGTTTCCATACTACCACGTGGAATTAATGTGGCTCCACGTCATCGTGCCCATATGAAGTGGCACTAATGTGTCATAACATGTCACCCCTTAGTGCATACGTGGTTGTAGGCATGGCACTTGCCACCTATTCCAACGACATCAACCCTTTTCCATGCTCAATACTGAGCTCCCCATCCTCCTGAGATCCACCTTCACCATATAGTGACACCCATCCACCGGGTTGTTGGATCATAGGACCTCGGGATCTCGGATCTCGAGGTCTCAAGACCTTTTCACTATTCGTATAGCCCAAGACTCCCGATCTAGGATGAGCTGAAAACTTGCACATGTGGCCCTATCCTATGTTGGCACTTATCTTAATAGTGGCACGATAGGTGGCCACTATCACCTTGTGACACATGGCACTCATTTCCCCGTGGTCCACCTTCCCATTATGCTAATTTCAGCTTGACACATGGCATGCACACCATTTGACACATGGATCTCCCATGTGGACTGTGTTAGAAAAATAGGATCGTGGATCAATAAAATAAAACAAATGCAAAAATAAAACATAGAAGATACACAATACAATAGAGACATATATATACGTTGTTCACCCAGTGTGGGACACGTTCACCAGAGAAATTGCCAGGTCCTTCCTTTTTATTATCCAACAAAATGAAGGTATACAACCTACAACACACCCGCTATAACTTCCTCTTCTCTCTCTTTCTCTCTCTCTCTCACAGTATCCTCCCTCAGAATACATTCAATACAATACACAACCGCAATACAAATGGTCTCATACAAAAAAAAAGAGTTTCCTTTTAGGGAAAAAATCCCTAACATAATCTTTACTGTCAGATTTGTGAATTAATGATGAACGTTCAAGATTGACTATGAAATTACAATATACATTTAAACGACAATTTTTCTTTTGGGGGATTCACCCCTGAACCCCCATAGGGGGACGCTACTCACAAACCCCGCAGGGGGGGCAAGCCCCCCTTGCAAGCCCCTTCGCATGGATGGGTGTACAGTCTTCCAGGGTGTACAATATTCATGGGGTATAAACATGGATGAAAACAAAGACCTCTGAATCAGGAAGATAATTAGGCTCCACAATCAACAGAATGACGTGGTATACTTGTCATCCTTGTACTCAAAATTCACCCAACTAGATGTTGATACTTTTCTAATTCCTACTCGTCGAATGACATCATCCAACTTCATCTCGTATTTTTTGGGCATCGGCCCCTTTCGTAAGGCATGTTTCCCAAAATATCCCAGGGTTCATGATCTGAGATACAATTAGCATCCTGGAGCACGTGGCCCTATGTAGTCATGCCACCTGACATGACACATGGCTCGAACCATACTTGACATGTGGACCTACGATTTTCTACCACTTGACATGAAATGTGGCACTCGTACCCCTCGACATGTGGCACCAATTTCCCTTATGGATCTTCGTCCAAATATACCAAGTCGAGTTGACACGTGGCACCACCGATGGGTGACATGCGACCCTTCCATGGTAAGACATGTGGGTCATTTGTAGTGCTACACGTCACTGTCGGGACCATCTTGGCGTTGTAGCAACCTAAATGATTAGACGATGGAGATTTGATTGTTAATTAACAGATCGATGATCCTTGTCGTCGTGGACCTCAAACCTCAACACTTTTTCTATCTCCTATAACTGGAAACTTGCGAGGTCCTTAATCTGATAATTATGAATTAATTAACTCAGTTAATCTTAGGATTTAAAGGCATTTAGCCACATTAATATCTAGATTACGATTCCTGACCTTCACCTTGAGATCTACGGTGGAGATCTGCCCATTGAGTGAAATCTATGAAGGACACGTGTCGCCACCATGTAACCACGAGCACCTGACCACGACTCTTTACCAGTATCCTATACACTAAGACTCTCATGGTCCACTGTCCTGGGATTACAAGATCATTAACTAATTTAATCTTGTGATCACAAGGTGATTAACTCAGTTAATATTGAGATTTTTACCCCTGACCCTTATCACATGATATACTGCTGAGATCCTTCATGAGTGGATCTAATGACTGAGATCTTAAGGAACTCTTTCAAAGGATTAAGCATAAAAAGTCCCACACTTGACTTTACAGTGAATCAAATGAAGATATGAGTCAATCCCTTGATCCCCTATTTGCCAAGTTGGCACAACACGTCACTCTTGATGCCATTCTCTCTCTCTCTCTCTCTCTCTCTCTCCCTTGTGCTTATGTAACGAGGCATGAGACCAGGGGTTGGCACCTTGGTCCCTAGATATCAAACATTGGGACTTCCAAAGAGTTGGACTTAGAAATATTCTCGTGTCCAATGCTTTGGTGCCCCGGGTCACGGAACTCCCTCTCGAGATTTACCTATTCGATCGACGACCAATATTTCTCAAATCGTAGATCTGATGATCGTGGTTTAAGGCGCTCATTCAAAGTCTTGATATCAATAGGGGCTATCACACACCCACTACAACAACTTAGATTTTTCATCTTTTTTCTTCGAGGAACAAAATCCTCAAGACTTCTATGGGGTCTAGTGCAGACCCTCTCTTCCCTTATCCTCCTCCAAATGACCACAAGCTGGCCTTAGCGCAAGTGCCTTTCACAACTCGTGAGTCGGGAATAAAGAATCTCGACTCCCCTTTCTCCAAACACCGATACCCGAGATGATATACGGGCATGGCTCCCTCCTCACTAGCGCCCACTACATGTAACCATAGACTAGGACAAACACTAGCACCACTCGCAACTTCGCTAGTTGAGGTGTTGAGCTCTCGTGCTCTTCCTTCGTGAATCCCTGAGACACAAGAGGTCAATGTTGCGTGGACTCTGCCAAAACGAAACACACACTCCACTTGTCAACCCCACTATACTCTGCTCACGAGCGGTGTCGCCGCCACCCATCGGATGAGACCTTATCTCTCGACGTTTTGCGGCCTTAGGGATCAAGGTGCAACTTCTTCATCCTGTGAAACCCTGAGCCACGATAAGTAAACAATGGGTTGACTCTTTCCCAGTGTGACACGTGTCCACCACCAGTTACCCGCTTCCTAGGAAAAATACTAGCACTACTCGAATCTCGCGAATTCGTGAGATGGAGTGTTGAGCCCTCATGCTCCTCCTTTGCAAGTTCCTGAGATACGATGAGTCAACAATGGGTTGACTCCTTCCCAGTCGACATGTGTCCATCACCCGTCACCCATTCCCACCTTTCTCTGGGCGCTTGTTTTTACACCACTTGTCAACCATGTGGTCCCCACTTACGGATGGGTTATGTGTTTACACGAGCCCTCAACGCTCGACACTTCACGACTTCTACAATTGAAAAGAAACTCTCTCAAGTTTCGAACCCCCGATAGGCGATACCCACAAAGTTTCTGATCCAACTATTCTCCCATGCCTTGGATCCAATGGTCACGATCATGTCGCGATCTCGTGAATCATGAGTTCATGCAGCCCTACCCTTGACCACTCCAAGTCACGAGTCAATGAAATGCTACTCTCTTGCCTATACAAAGGCTAAGATCAATAGTCAATAGGGCTCCGTCAGATCCTTGGATCTACGGTTTGGGATCCCATCGCTACATGCGAAGGATGAAAGGGTCAAGGTGTTAACGTTTGCACTCCTCCTCTAGATCCATCAATCTCTATAGATCTGGGGTATTCCCGAAAGGATTCCGACCGTTCGTCAAACAAATGGTAGGGTATTCTCTCTTTCTATAATTGGGCTCGCTATCCCTTCTGAGCTTGAATCACAAAATTCAACATCTCAGGGCTTCAAACTCCCATGAATACGATACCTTAGAGAGATACCCTTCAGCCCCAAACTTAACCATTTGTACAGAAACCAACGATGACATATAAGCATACACATGCATCCATTATTTCCAGTTTAAAACACCAGGAAATCAATATACACAGAAATCATTATGGGCATATAAACACAAGCATGGATTCATGATATTGAGTTCAAAATACAAGGTATAAAACACTTATCAGATCTACCAGGCATGATGAAACTGCTGAGAGGGGTGCTCGTTTCTACCCAACCATAGGCTCAGTGACTCCAAACGTATTTACCACTAGCCACCTCCGAGCTAGACCACGATGCTTTGAGGTTCAGTCTCCTACTTCCAGCTCAACATAAATCAAGGATGAAGGTTACTCTCCTTCTCTTGATGCAGGAAAATAATCCAGGATGAAGGTTACTCTCCTTCTCTTGGTATTCAGAACTCCTTGCATTTTCATGGTTTCTCCAGTCTCTTTCGCGATCCCCGTCACGTGCGCTGCCCTCTCCTCTGCCACATTTACTCTCTTGCCAATTTTTGTCTGCAAGATTGTGTGTGGCGTGAATTCCGCCATCTGTGTTTAGTTTTGAGGGCTGTTATGGATGGGCGGCTCAACCCCATCCCGTCATTAACTCTTGAGGAGCCTCCCCACCTACCAATCTGATGGGAAATCCATTCCAGGATCAGAGATTTTCTTTGGTTTGTGAGAAAGTATAAACCAGTACAGTACTGGCTCGGTGGAAGTTAACAAAACCATTCCAGGTCCCTTCCACCACCTCTCATTATCCATCGTGGGTCACTTTTAGTACATCCCCCTCCCAACAGTCATGCAACACATATTCATAACATAATTTACATTCATCAACCATTTATACAAAGGTCCGTCAAATCAAACATTCACGTCTTTGAGTTTGCCATAGTTCTTGGCCAATATAATTATTTTTACAGATTGGGAGAAACATGGTGTTACAATTCCCTCCCCCTTAAAGGAACATCGTCCTCGATGTTCTATCTATCAATATGACGTGTATGTTCAGAAGTAAACAAAATCGGATATGCATGTTTCATGGCATCTTCCATTTCCCACGTAGCCTAATCTGGGCCAAAATGTTTCCATTGCACCTTGACTTGTGCAATGGTTCGGTTCCTGAGTGGGGTTTCCTTTCTGTCCAGTATGACTTAAGGTTCTAGCAGGAATTCTGCCTCCAGTTCCACCTGGATCACAGACCAGTGAATTATATGATTAGAATCATGTACATATTTCTTCAATAATGAAACATGGAAAACATTATGTGCTTTTACTGTGAGAGGAAGTGCTAGCCTATAGGCTACAGGTCCCACTCTATATAGAACTTCAAAGGGTCCACAATACCAAGGTGCCAACTTGGCACAAGCTCCCATCCTCAGGGAACTCTTCCTAGGCCTAACTATGAGATATACGTGGTCTCCCGTATTGAAATCTCTCAGAGTTCTCTTTCGGTCGGCTTAAATTTGCTGTCTGTTCTGAGCGACCGTTTAGATTTTGTTTTATCTAAGTCACTTGTTGTTCCATTTCTTTCAACATGTCGGGTCCAATAGTAACTCTATTCATGGGATTACTCCAACTGACTAGAGTATTGCACGGTCTACCATGGAGGACTTCGAAAGGGCTCATCTTCAGGGATTCTTGGTAGCCATTTTTTAGGCGAATTCCACCAGTGGTAGGTAATCTTCCCACTTTTTGGGTTGATGCATTACATGCATCCTTATCATGTATTCTAATATTTGGTTCACTCTTTCCGTCTATCCATCGGTTTGAGGATGATAAGCTGTGCTAAACACTAATTTGGTCTCTAGACCAGCCATCAAGGATTTCCAAAAGTTGGAAGTAAATTCGTGTCTCTATCAGACACGATCTATTTAGGCATACCATGTAGTCTGAATATCTCCTTCATGAATATGTTGGCGATGTCTATTGCCTTGCAAGTCGTCTTGACGGGGATAAAATGAGTGGAATTTCTCAATTTATCCACCACCACCATGATGGTGTCATTTTGTTTGGTCAAGGTTGGTAATCCGGTGATGAAATCCATGGAGATGGTTTCCCATTTCCACTCCAGGATTGGCAGGGGTTGTAATAATCCCGCTGGGTGTCAGTGTTCTGCTTTAACCTGTTGGCATTCTATGCATTTGGCTAAGTACTTAGCTATGTCTTTCTTCAATCCAGGCCAATAGAATTGTTTCATGGTGGCTGTGATCATCTTCTAGTATCTTGGATGACCAGTATATGGTCTTTGATGTAGTTCATCCATTATGAACCTCTTCAAGTCATCACAATCTGGAATATACAATCTATTTCTGTAAGTTAGTAGACCTCCATCTATCATATGGTATCCTTCATACTTTATCCCTGTGGGTTCTTTCTCTAGGTACGAGGTCACGGTCTGGAAGAATGTGTCTGTTTCTTGTGCATTCCTGACTCTTTCCTTGACATTCGTCTCGCAGGTGCTCACTGTTTCCAGATGAATCATTTTTATACTTCTGCTAAGGGCATTGACCACCTTATTTTCCTTTCCCTTGATATGTTTGATTTTGAAATCAAACTCACTAAGAAGGGCCATCCACCTAGCTTGTCCAACATTGAGTTTTGGTTGGTCAAATAGATACCGCAATCCAAAGGTGTCTGTCATAAGCACAAATCTCCTTCCCAGGAGGTAATGCCTCCACATTTTTAAGGCGTGCACTATGGAGGCTAGTTCTAGATCATGGGTCGCATAGTTTACTTCGTGCTCATTCAATTTTCAGGATTCATAGCAGACTACACTTCCTCCTTGCATAAGGACTCCTCCGATCCCTTCCTTGCAGGCATATGTGCACACACGGAAGTCATTTTCGGGATCAACGATCTTCAACACGGGTGCATGGGTCAGTAGATGTTTTAGGGATTGAAATCTTTCTTCACATTCTTGTGTCCACGTGAATTTAGCTCCCTTCTTCTGGAGGGCAGTGATTGGACAACCAATCTTGGAGAATCCTTTTATAAATATCCTATAGTATCCTGCTAAGCCCATAAAGGATCTGATATCTGAAACGTCCTTTGGGGTAGGCCACTCCATGATAGACCTTATCTTGTCAGGGTCTACTGCTACTCCTTCTTCGGGTATGACATGGCCCAAGTAATGTATTTGATTTTGGAAAAAGTCGCACTTGTTGAATTTGGCATAGAGATAATGTTCTCTTAGCACTTGAAGCACAAGTCTAAGATGTTCCTCATGTTCCTCTCTATTCTTGGATTAAATTAATATATCGTCAATAAAAACTAGTACAAATTTGTCTAGGAATTTGCTGAGCACATTGTTCATCAAGCACATAAAAGTGTCAGGGGCATTGGTTAATCCAAATGGTACTACCACAAACTCATAGTGACCATATCTCGTCTTAAAGGCAGTTTTGTGGATGTCTTCACCCTTGATTTGGACTTGAGGGTATCTAGATCTCAAGTCAATCTTTGAGAAGATGGAAGCACCTCTCAATTGATTGAATAGGTCATCGATTCTGGTTAAGGGGTACTTGTTCTTTATGGTTACCTTATTGAGTTGTCTATAATCTATGCACAGTCGGAGGGTACCATATTTCTTCTTTACAAACAAAACTAGTGCTCCCCATGGAGACACACTGGGCCGGAGATAGCCTTTTTCCATCATTTCTTTTAGTTGTAATTTAAGCTCAACTAGCTCGGGTGTGCTCGTCCTGTAGGGTGTCCTAGACACTGGCACCGCTCCCGGTGCTAGTTCTATCGAGAAGTCAATGTAACTTCTTGGAGGTAGACCTGATACCTCTTCCGGAAATACATATCTATACTCTCTTAGTGTGGGGTGGTCTTCAAGGCTTGGTTTGTCATCTTCAACTGATTCCAACACCTGTATCGCATAAAGTAGACATCCCTTTATGCAATACTTTCTCATTTGAAGGGCTAATATTCGTCTCACTGAGATAGGTTTTTGGATCCCTCTTAGGGTTATCCTTCTTCCTTCTTCACCTACACATTCTAAAGTTTTATGGTAACAGTCCAGTCTGACTTTATATGTGGCTAGCCAATCCATTCCAATCAACAGGTCATATTACAATTTCTATGCGTTTTATCATTTCCTGTTAAATGACTTGAGTTTATTTACAAATTATGGAGCGTGAGGTATGAAATAGTTATGCATGGAATAATTCGAGTAGCTCTGGTTTTGTTTTAGGGCGATTTCATCTCTTGGTTGGGCCCACCAACAGGTTCAATTTGCTTTCTCTTTTCCACAATATAGTTAGTTTATTTCTAGTTTTAGAATCTGCGTGTGAGTTAGTTTTTTAACTTGAAGTTACTCTGCTAAATTCTAACTTAGTCATTTATCGTTTAGTTCATTCTCAGTTTGATATTATCTCGTTGATCATTGAATGTTGTAATGAGTTATTTTCCATTGTAAAATTTGAGGAATGAATCAAGTACCGATTAATCTCTCTCTTAGATGAGTTTGGATTTGCTCTATCTTCCAGTTTCTAGTTTGATCATGATTTGAATATAGTTTGAGTTTGGATTTACTTTGTTTTGTTAGGGTAGCTTGCTTATGGTCTGGTTAAAGGAAGCTTCTGATAATTGCAGGATAAAATAGAACATTTATTAGTTTCACCTTTGTTAGATTTAGAACTGCTTGGTATTTAGATTAAATAAGAGGTTTTTGAAATGTTTTGTCTTTTATGGTTCAGATAGATATTTTGATGATTAGATGTTTAAGTTGATGGTAGATAGCCTTGGGTGATTTCTTTAGGAATAGAAATACATTTGATTAACTCATAATTGTTTCCATTTGATTAATTAGACAAGATATGATTAGTTTTAAAATAATCATTAGGATTCAGTTTATAAGAGTAAGTTTATGTTTTCTTCTCAGAATAACCTTTAGGTAGAAGTTAGAATCTTACCAACACATATAGTGTAGCAGCTCTAAGTCCACTTACCCTGGTTTGACAATTTAGTGTTTTTAGGTAATTAAAAATATTTAATACAACATCCTGACATTTTTGGCGCCGTTGTCGGGGAGCTGTTTAAAAGGTAAGTTAGATAATTGATTTGGTTATTTTCTTAAATGAATTTGGTTTAGTATTTTCAGCAGGTTGACGAAAGAGGAGCTGTGATATGAAGGGTGAGAACCGACACATTTGTTATCACAGGTTCCTCTGAAACCCAATCTTAGTTTTTCTTTTATTTAGTATGTTTTGATGAGAAATAAAGATCATAGAGGTAGATTTAGGGGAAACTTAAAACAACAAAAAGAAGAAACCTCCACCCAAAAATTAATAGAAACTGAGACTGAAACTTTGGCTGAGGAAACCATAGAACAAAACATAGAATCAGGAACAAAACAAACAAAAATTGGATTAGAAGGGGATAATACCACACAAAAAGAACTTAAACCATTTATCATTTCCCCTCCAAAACCAGGAAACACCACATACCAACAAATTCAAATTCCTGGTGATCAAAACTCGGTTGACATAGTTAATCCAGAAGAAGTGCATGCTATTTTTAAGGAACCCTGACACTATAGTTTCACAAATAACAACTACAACTGTTGAATCAAAGGTAACATGATCCTCAAAAGAACCAATAGGAAATAGTAATTCTGTCAAAAAGAATCCATAGAGGTCGGATTTCACACCCTCACCAAAGAAAGATCAGATTGCATATACAATTTTTGGTAATCCTTTTAACATGGCAGAAAGAGGGAGAGAATTGTATAGAAGAGAGAGAGGAGAAATTCATGTTGAAAATGAAGAAGAAGAACAAGTAGAGACTGAGCTAAGACCATAAACCACCTTTGGGTTTCCAATTTTGGATTTGGTCCAAAATGTCAATATGAAAAATATCCCACCTTCGACACTACCAACCTTTTATGGGAAAAGTAGTGAAGATCCATATGTCTTTCTTTTTGAATTTGATATCCTGTGAAGGAGTTATAAATATCTCCAGGATGCACATAAGATGAATTTGTTTCCTGCTACCCTAAAAGATTCTGCATTACGTTGGTTCATGATTTTAGGAGAGTACAACATTAGATCTTGGGAAGATATGAAGACAAATTTTTTAAAGAAGTACCAAGACTATTGTAGACCCAATGATTCTTGAAATGATATTTTTAAAATGCAACAACAAGATGAAGAGAGCCTTGAAGATTTCTTAGAAATATTTACATATACTCTTCAAAAATCCAAATATAATGATCTCCAAGATGAAGCAATCAAGACTCTTTTCTTAAAAGGGGTTTCAGATGAATACATTGACACTCTCAACTTAATGGCTTCAGGAGACATTTATCAAAAATACTTTGAAGCACTCAATGAACTATGTAGAACTTACTCAAGAAGTAGGGGGAAAACGGTAAAAAGCGTGAGAGAACCTGTCAACAAAAACACCAAAGTACCCACATCTGGTGGAGTTACTAGAATTGAACTGGGAAACCTTTTGGAAAATTTAAAAAAATACATTTTAGGAACGATCAGCTCTCAGTTAGACACTCTGAAGATTAAGAAAAAGAAGGAAGAGGAAAACCCTGTATTAAGCATATTTTGCCCAAAATGTAGAAAAAGGCATCCTTTACGAGAATGTCCTTTGGCCAATGTTTTTGTATGTGCAATTTGTACTGAAAATCATAAAACATAAGATTGTCCATCCTTACTAGAATTGCAAGCTATAATCAAGGGAGGGGAAGCTCCAGGGACTCCATTTGCATGTAAGAGGCCTTGGAAACATAGGAACTCGAATATGAATCAAGAACCATCCCCACAACCTTCTGGCTATTATCCACCATTCTCTCAACAACAACAACATCCATGGAACTGGCCAAATTGTCCTTCGCAAAATGTCCCTGCTCAACCTTGGTATCAGGGATGGAGAGAACATAATTATGGAAATAACCAACAACAACATGTGGTACCAATTCCCCATAATCCATGTACTGAATACCCTCCAAACATGCATCAACTATTGCTAGGATTTACTCCACCTCCTTTACCACCTATTCAACAAAATCCTCAGCAGCCTCAAAATCCACCTCGTCCCACCATATTACCCGCTCAATCCATTCCAAATCCTAATAATAGACCACCTCTGCCACTCCATAGTGCTGATTTTCAAAACTTCCCAGCTTACACCATAAACCCTATTTCCATACAAGAAATACAGTTGAGATCTGGGAAGACTTTAAATAAAACTCAACCTATAACAAGAGCAACACCAAAGGTAATTATCCAAGAACATGAAGAAGAACCTGTAGATGATTTATCAAACGGGGTATCTTTGAAATATGTCATCATTCCAAAGAATAAAGTATCTGAATCACAACATAACATACAAACTCAGGTTCCCTGAACACCTCTTTTTCCTGAGAGGTTGCTCATTGAGAAACCAATTGCTCAATATGAGTTTGACATCATGAATGAACTAAAAAATGTCTGTGTTAATATTACATTGTTACAATTAATCAAAGATGTTCCAATCTATGCCAAGACCATTAAATAACTTTTCATTAAGAAACCAGGTCGGAAACAGAAAGATCCAACCACGATACACCTAGTAGCCCAATCTTCGAATTGTATTTATGAAGCTCCTAAGATTGTGAAGTATGCCAACCCCGGGAACCCAATAGTATCAGTTACTATCAATAATGTTTCTATTGGTAATACTTTAGTCGACTTGGGTGAAACCATTAATATAATGACCATCAATACAGTTGAACTGTTACAACTAAGTCAATTCCTTCACCCTACCCCTACAGTTCTTGAACTTGCTGATAGAACAACTATAAAACCTGCTGGGGTCCTCGATGACATTCTTGTTACATTAGCTTTGTGGGAATATCCTGTAGAATTCATGATTATTCATTCAAAGGATCCCACGAAAGGTCATCCAATCATTTTAGGGAGACCTTGGTTGGCTATGGCCAATGCTTTCATAGGATGTCATGGTGGGGATATGTTCATTTCAAATGACATTTCTTCATAGAAGCTTACTCTTTTTCCACCCGCTCAACCAGTTATAGAAGAATTGTGGTGGCTAAAGTGTCCATATTATGAGAATGATGAGGAAGAACCTTTATTCTCTGTTGATGAATTTCATGCATTACAAGAACCAATAGAGGATGATATTTTAAGACAATTTCTTTCTGTGACAAAAAATGTTGAATTTCCACAAACATATTTTCAATACGATCGAATTTTCAGAGAGGAATTTCAAGAACGAAGTGAGTCATTTTTCTCATTTTCACCATCTATGGTTTTCACCATTGATGAGCATCCAGGGTCATATACCATTCCAGTAGAACTTAGTCCAGGAAAATGTCTATACATCAATTCTGAATTAAGTCTCAACCAATAGGAGCAGTTAACAAATCTTTTGAAAGAACAGTCAGGGGAATTGTATGGGAGTACACTGATATGAGAGGAGTGCATCCTGACACCTGTATTCACCACATATATATCCAACCAGAGATAACACCAATAAGAAAACCACAAAGGCGTATGAATCCAATCCTAAAATATTTTGTGAAAGAAGAGTTACATAAATTATTAAACGTAGGATTCATTTATCCAATTTCTGACAGCAAGTGGGTTTGACCCCTTGTTGTGGTACCTAAGAAAATGATAGGGAAATGGAGAATGTGTGTAGACTTTAGGGAGTTGAATAAGGCAACCCTGAAAGACTACTTTCCCTTGCCTTTTATAGATCAGGTTTTGGATACCTTGGCTGGAAAAATATACTTTTCCTTTCTCGATGGATATAGTGGATACAATCAGATTCAAATTGCTCCTGAAGACCAGGACAAAACAACATTCTCGTGTCCTTGGGTAACTTATTATTATAAAGTGCTACATTTTGGATTATGCAATGCTCCTGCTACATTTCAGAGAGCAGTCCTTGGGATTTTTGCTGACTTAATTCATGATTGTGTGGAAGTATACATGGACGACTTTACTGTTTATGGTAATACCTTCGAAGAAGCCATAAGTAATCTTGAGAAAGTATTGATTCGCTGTCAGGAATCAAACTTATCCCTTAGTCACGAAAAATGTAAAATGCTATTAACTTAGGGAATAGTGTTGGGTCATCATTTGTCTGCAGAAGGAATTAAAGTTGATCCAACAAAAATTGAAGTAATAGTTAAGCTTTCTTCTCCGAAAACCCAAAAAGATGTGCGAAGTTTTTTGGGACATGTTGGATATTACCGTCGGTTTATTGAAAACTTTACAAAGATAGCCAACCCCATGTTTAAACTGTTAGCAAAGGATGAAGAATTTTGTTGGGATAACAATTGTCAAAATGCTTTTGAAAATTTGAAAGCAAAATTGTCCATGGCACCTATTCTACGAGGAACAAATTGGTATCTTCCTTTCCATATTTCAACTGATGCCTCAGACACTGCTTTAGGAGGAGTGTTTGGAAAAAAGGAAAACCAACAAAATTATGCTATTTAATTTACCAACAAAAACCTTACTCCTCCTGAATTGAACTACACTGTGATAGAGAAGGAATTTTTGGCTGTAGTTCATGCCATTAAAAAATTCCGTCATTACATCACTGGGTATGAGGTTTTTGTACACAATGACCATTATGCTATTAGATTTTTTATGAACAAACCAGTTACTACCAGAAGAATCACACGATGGCTTTTGCTACTTCAATAATTTAACATCACTATTGTTGATCGGCCAGGAAAAGAAAATGTAGTTATGGATTTTCTCTCTCATATCCCTCAAGACAGTACTGACATTCCGGTAAATGATAATTTCCCTGATGAAAATATATTTGCAATAGCTGTTAAGACCCCTTGGTTTGCAGATACGAATAATTATTTAGCTATGGGGAGACTGCCAGCTCATTTGTCATCACCACAAAAGAAAAGAATTGTCCAACAAAGTTCTTATTACTCTTGGGTAGGAAGTGATCTTTTCTATACAAGTCCTGATATGATCATTATGAGATGTGTTCGAGAAGATGAGATTCCCGATATCCTTTAGGCCTGTCATGACGGGCCATGTGGAGGACACTTCTCTTATAAGAGAATGACGTACAAAGTCTTACAATATGGATATTATTGGCCGACATTGTTTAAAGATGCAACAAAATATGTAAGAAGTTGCGATAGTTGTTAGAGGATGGGGAGACCTACCGTAGTAGACGATATGCCCTTACGACCGTAGGTTGTGATTGAACCATTTGATAAATGGGCACTTGATTTTGTAGCACTGATTTCCCCAATGTTGAGGAATAATAAGTACATCTTGGTTTTTACAGATTTTGTGACCAAGTGGGTAGAGGAAAAATCCTTATATCAAGCAATTGAGAAATCAGTGGTTGAATTTATTTATGAAGATATCTTTACCTGCTTCGGTGTTCCACGAGAGATTGTTACTGATTAAGGTGCTCAATTCACTTCTAAGCTGATGAAGGAAAACACAAATAAATATGGGATAAAACACTGTAAGTCTTCCCCACACCATCCACAAGCCAATGGGCAAGTGGAATCCACGAATAAAGTTCTAGAAGCTATTTTGACCAAAACAATACATTTACATCACAAAGATTGGGCGGATAGACTTCCAGAGGCTTTATGGGCATACCAGACTACATGGAGAAATACCACTAGTCATACCCCTTATGAATTGGTATATGGCAAGCAAATTCTCCTTCCCATAGAATTTCAGATTCATACCTTTCGCATAGCAGCAGAATTGGGTTTGAATTTGGATGAGTCACATAAATAGAGAGTTATGCAATTAAATGAATTAGGAGAAATCAGGCAAGATGCTCTTCAAAGAACTATCCTCATACAAAATCAACGTAGCAAATGGCATGATAAATACATTAAGAAGAAGCATTTTCAACCAGGGGATTGGGCATTGCTATTTGATTCCAAATATAAAACTTTCAAAGGAAAACTTACGACAAGATGGCTGGGACCTTATGAAGTAGAAACTATTTTTGATAATGGATCTGTTAGACTCAAGACCATAGATGACTCTCAAAATTCCTTTGTAGTTAATGGACATCGATTAAAAGTGTATAACAAACCCTTGTCAAGAGATGATTTTCGACAAGAAATTTCTAAACGACCAGAAATAAAGATAGTAGGAGAAGAATCTTCTCCTCCTGCTAATCCTTGACCATTTTTTTTTCAAGATTTTGTAAATAAT
>JZKD02S1933186.1:28985-65231 GCA_000966675.3 Picea glauca
CTTTTAAATAAAAATAAAAACAAAAAAATTATATATATAAAAAACATTTTGGATATGTTGACATATTGTTTTCAGTTTTACAGGATTTTTAAAGAAAGTACATAATTGAATTCCATCACTTTTTCGCAACAGGTAAGAAGGTAGGATCATTTTATTTTATGAATTTTTCTTATCAATATATACTATCTTGTTTTGAAATTAATAAATTTGAGCTTGTTTGCTCCCTTTGAATTGCTCATTAAAGTATGAAAGGGGAATTTATCAGGGACAAGATTATTCTTTACCAGGCCTGATAGATTATGATGGGAAAGAAACCGCCCTAGAGTTTTCTTTTAGCCTTTTCTCAAACTCTCAAAACATGAGAAAGCAATGAGCATATACTAACTTGGGCTCATAAAATCCACAAGTAAGTGATTACTGTCCCACAAAATTACTTTTTCTTCACTCACGTTTGATGATGCGGGATACGTTAAAGTCCACCTTCCAACAAGTCTCACTCCATAGACATCAACACCTTATCTGGAGTAGAGATTAGAGACTATTTAGTACCCTGGGATCTGCATGCCTCAATGGCATATTTCCTTGCTAACAACCATGGGAATACATCAATGTCTCTTGGTTGATAGATCCTATAGGTGACTTGACACCAAGACCTTTATTCGTACCTATTAGGATGTACTATAGGTACCTTGAGGCCCATTGACATCAATGGTGGGTCATCTCGCATTGGTTAACGACATTCATTAATGGGATGTTAGGACCCAAATTTGATCAATTTTTATGCCTTATATCTTTTCATATGATCTTTCTAACAGTCTTATACCCCTCATTTTGTATAACTTTGGTTTAAACATTGACTTAAATCGATATCTAAAAGACCCAAAACTTGTCTTTAATAGTTCTCTTGTTTTTAGTTAAGTTTTGAGAGTTTTTAATGCACATTCTCACTTATAATATTATATTATGGATTCCTGTACTAATGTTGATGTTCCAACACCAGGATGAATGTTTCAAGGATGATCCCTCCATGAGAATCTTCGTAAACAACCAACGCATGCTCTATTTCAGTTATAAATAAATGACAACTTGTCTTGATGACACTTCGTGTCATGAGACTAAGGCAGTTAAAAAGGCATCACAATATTCTCTCCTACATTGGCGCAATGGTTATACTAGATCTGTGATGTTGAGCACATCATTTCTCTCTTGTATTAATGCAAAATACATATTCAATTCCTTATGTAATTGTTACATTAATTATGTTATCTATTCTGGGATATGGGAAGATACCAGAAAGATAGTATGTAGGGGGGTTCAAAATTTTATATAAGGGAGGATCGAAATGAGAGATGTATGTAGATATGATGGGGAATAGATGATAGATAGAACATAGCATAGAGGAATGTAATCGTTTGTTTGTAGATGGAATAGAACAAGAACACATTTCTTATTTTAGTCTTCTGTCTTTGATTAATTCTGAAGCTTGTCTATGAGAATGGATTGATAATTGATTATCGATGTAACTTGGATAGGAAGGGCCCCTTGCCCAGGTTTACAGTGCATCTTCAGTCATAATAAAAGGATTGTTGTAGATTCTTTTTTTTTTTAGAAACTTTGATTAATTTCTAGCAATTTAATTTCAGTCCTGTTCATGATTTGGGGAGTTTTTATTTTCTTACAACAGTTAAGGAGTAATAAGGTTATAGTTAGCAGCTCGAGTGGTTTCAGTTCAGTTTTCATTTCTTAGCAGAATGTGTTACACATTGGTTCAGTTTATTTGGAATAAGATGTTAAAGTTTTGAAGTTATAAGGATTAGAAGCTGGTTTAAGTTCACATTTGGATAGTCATTTGATTTTAAGAGAATACTTGGTTTAATAGCATAATCTTAGATTAAGTGATTTGGTGAAATCTGAAAGTAATGATCTAGGATATCAAGTTGAGTTAAGATTCTTATCCTAAGAAATCGATGGAATTAGTTGTAGTCATGATTGTAATTATGAATTCATAATTCTCAAATATTCTCTAATGATAGCTCAAAGTTGGATGTAATGAAGAAATGATTGAGGAAGGAGTATTGTGGATCATTTTCCTTTTTAAGAAGCCAAAGATCAGATTCATAGTTGTAGCAAGGTTATTTCAATTAGACTACTTCAAGTGGATTGTTTCCAAGAATTTCATTAGTAGGAGCATTTTCATTATGAATTAGATAGAGGTGTGAATATTTGAGATTTATATGAACAAGATAATTTTGACTCCATTCCTGTACATATTGTACTGGCTCCTCAAAGTCTACCTTCCGAGGTTGACAATTAAGTGTTGGAATATATGGTATATATCTAGCCCAACAAGCTCAACTAGCTCGGTTGTGCTCATCCTGTAGGGTGTCCTAGACACTGGCACCGCTCCCAGTGCTAGTTCTATCAAGAATTCAATGTCCCTTCTCGGAGGTAGACCCGGTACCTCTTTCGAAAATACATCTCTATACTCTCTTAGTGTGGGGTGGTCTTCGAGGCTTGGTTTTTCATCTTCAACTGATTCCAACACCTGTATCGCATAAAGTAGACATCCCTTTCTGCAATTCTTTCTCATTTGAAGGGCTGATATTCGTCTCACCGAGACAGGTTTTTGGATCCCTCGAATGGTTATCCTTCTTGCTTCTTCACCTACACATTCTAGAGTTTTATGGTTACAGTCTAGTCTAGCTTTATATGTGGCTAGCCAATCCATTCCAATCAACAAGTCATATGATCCTAGGGGTAGTATGTTAAGGGTTTCTTGGGTGGGGAATTCCCCCATAGTGAATTGGCAAGCTGGTATGACCTCTGCTACCTTTCTTTTTGTGCCAGTGGCTAATTGTACCAACCATGACTTGGCGTGTTTATGTGGCTGTAATTTACACTTATCAATAGCCTTAGGAGCTATATAAATCAAATTTGAACCAGGGTCAATTAAAATAGACACTAGATGGATGGTGATCATACCTTCCATCTCCACCACTGAAGCTTGGTGGTCAGCTTGATTATTATCCAAGGCTGCATATATTTGCGGCACATTCCTAGCCACATTATTGACGGTGGTAGCTTCTTGAACGTTGTAAATTTTTCGACTGTTCTATTGTCAGTGTGGGTAGTCCCTCAGTAGATTTTCTTCTCCACAACCCCAACATTTCAAGGGTTCTCTCTTTGGGTTATCAATCTTTCCTGGGGTAGAACCAGAAGGTTTATTTCCGCTCTGGGATGGGAAATTCTGTTGGTGTACACTTCGGGTTGGGAAGCTCGTCTTTGAGTCCTTCTTATAGTTTTTAAATCTTGGGGATTTAAACCCCTTTTTCTGGGATCCCGAACTTTTCTTCTGCTTCCAGTTTTCACGAGGTTCTGTCCGATGCCCCAACTGTTCGTAACAATATCTTGCCTGTCAGATAGTGTCTTCTAGGGTCTTTGGCTCGTCAAAATCAATCCTGTTATGATATTCCTTAGGTAGTCCATTGATGAATCATTGCACCTTTTCCTTTTCTGCTTTTATATAGGGTACGTACCTCATCAAATCGAGGAATATGCTGACATATTCCTCTATGGTGAGTTGCCCCAGTTTGAGTTCATAGAATTCTTTAGTCTTCTCTTCGAAATACTTTTGCGACAGATACTTCTTTCTGAAGTATTTCTCAAACCATTCCCAATATAGGTCCTCTTCGTGAATCCCTTTTACATTCTTAAGGTCTTCCCACCAAATGGAAGCCTTTCCATTCAAGTTTAAAGTGGCTACTCGAGCCTTCAAATTTTCTAAGAAGTCATGGACTCTAAAATACTTCTTTAGTCCAAACAACCAGGCCTCCACTTCCTCCCCTTTCTTTATTTCACCATCGAAAGAGAGTGGTTTGGCCTTCTTGAATTATTCGAGATTGTGACTTTTGGAATGCTTTCACTTCTTCTGTTTTCTTTGAGAATAAGAACTAGTTATGCTATTAGAAGATCCCTCCGAGTCACCAGTTTCCTTTCCAGAGGAATCGTCCGACTCTTGTCCCTTATCTCTGGGGTGGACCTTTCTCGAGGTGCTCTTCCCAGTGTGGCCACTTAAAAGACCATGTTTCCGTATCTCAGGTGGACTTCGACTTTTCTTTGTCTATCGTCGGTCCGCGTGATTGGTGTCAGGTTCATGCTGCAATTGTCTTTGTATGTCGGATAAACTCTGTAGTAATACTGCATTAATTTCTGTCTACTTCTCTTACTCTTTTTATCAACCTCTCATTGTCGGCCTTGTAGCTCTGTAGTTCGACCATGAGGCTTCTCACAATCTCAGCTAGACCGGGAGGGGTTTCTACCACTCTCCTTTCGTCAGACTCTTCATATTCGTTGTGGGAGCCATCCCCCACTTCATGGTGCGTCACCATTCTATGCATCTGCAGTTTCCCGTGTTTGATCGTCCACTTGTTGTGCAATAAAAACACTTGTTGTTAGTCAATATTTACATTCACTTATAACCAGTGCATAATTCATATTTTTCAAATGCATACACACAATAGGAATTTTCATTCTTAACTTTGAATTTTGATAAAGGGGTTAAGATAGAAGGTTACTCTTTTTAAGAGTACTTCAAATGGAGTTTCTGCGCAACTCGTTCATGAGCCCAAGCAGGCCAAGTGTTTTAACCATGCTCTGATACCAATTTGTCACACACCCACTACAACAACTTATATTTTTCATCTTTTTTCTTCGAGGAACAGAATCCTCGAGACTTCTATGGGGCCTAGCGCAGAACCTCTCTTCCCTTATCCTCCTCCAAACGACCACAAGTTGGCCTTAGCACAAGCGCCTTTCGCAACTCGTGAGTTGGGAATCAAGACTCTTGACTCCCCTTTCTCCAAACACCGATACCCGAGATGCTATAAAGGTATGGATCCCTCCTCACTAGCGCTCGCTACATGTAACCATAGGCTAGGCCAAACACTAGCACCACTCGCAACTTCGTTAGTTAAGGTGTTGAGATCTCGTGCTCTTCCTTCGCGAATCCCCGAGATGTGAGAGGTCAATGTTCCATGGACTCTGCCAAAATGACGCACACACTCCACTTGTCAACCCTGTTATACTCTGCTCACGAGATGTGTTTCCACCGCTCGTCACACGAGACCTCGACTCTCAGCATTTCATAGCCTTAGTGATCAAGGTGTAGCTTCTTCATCCTACAAAACCCCAAGCCACGATAAGTCAACAATGGGTTGACTCTTTCCCAGTGTGACACGTTTCCACCACCGATTACCTACTTCCTAGGCTAAATACTAGCGCTACTCGCATCTCGCAACTTCGTGAGATGGAGTGTTGAGCCCTCATGCTCCTCCTTTGCGAGTTCTCGAGATACGATGGGTAAAAAATGGGTTGAATCCTGCCCAGGCGACATGTGTCCATCACCCATCACCCGTTCCCACCTTTCTCTGGGAGCTTGTCGTTACACCACCTGTCAACCACACGGCCCCCACTTACGGATGGGTTACGTGTTTACAAGAGCCCTCGACTCTCCAAGTCGCGAGTCAGCGAAATGATGCTCTCTTGCCTATAAAAAGGCTAAGATTGACGGTCAGTAGGGCTCTGCCGGATCCTTGGAGCTATAGTCCAGGATCCCATCGCTACATGCGAAGGCTGAAAGGGTCAAGGTGTTAATGCCTGCGCTCCTCCTCTAGATCCATCGGTCTTGACAGATCTGGGGTATTCCCGAAAGGATCCCAACCGTTCATCAACCAAATGGTAGGGTATTCTCTCTTTCTATAATTTGGCTTGCTATCCCTTCTGAGCTTGAATCACGAAATTCAACTTCTCAGGGCTTCAAACTCCCATGAATCCAAGACCTTAGAGAGCTACCCTTCCAGCCCCAGACTTAACCATTTGTACAGAAACCAACGATGACATATAAGCATACACATGCATCCATTATTTCGAGTTTAAAACACCAGGCAATCAATCTACACAGAAATCATTATGGGCATATAAACACAAGCATGGATTCATGATATTCAGTTCGAAATACAAGGTATAAAACCGTTATCAGATCTACCAAGCATGATGCAATTGCTGAGAGGGGTGCTCATTTCCACCCAACCGTAGGCTCAGTGACTCCAAATGGATTTACCACTAGCCACCCCTGAGCTAGACCACGATGCTTTGAGGTTCGGTCTCCTACTTCCAGCTCGAAATAAATCAAGGATGAAGGTTACTCTCCTTCTCCTGATGTAGGAAAATAATCCAGGATGAAGGTTAATATCCTTATCCTGGTATTCAGAACTCCCTGCATTTCCAGGCTTTCTCCAGTCTCTTTCGCGATCCCTGTCGTGTGCACTGCCCTCTCCTATGCCACATTTCCTCTCTTGCCAATTTCTGTCTGCAAGGTTGCGTGTGGCATGAATTTCATCGTCCGTGGTCAGGTCTGAGGGTTGTTACAGATGGACGGTTCGCCCCCATCCCCTCTGTTGTAATGGATATTGAAAATTTTCGATATTACCTAAGCACTTTCGCCCAAATTTAACAACACTGTGATCAAGAATGCACCGGGAGCTCAGTTGGCTGTGTCCAAAGGAGGCCAACTCAAATACTTCAAATCTTTTGGGGTGGCCAATCATGATAAGGGTGAACTTGTCACCAAATTTCACGTTTTCAGATATAATAGCATCTCCAAAGTCATTACAGGCATTGCCATTCTCAAGCTTGTTCAGGAAGGGAAAGTGAGTCTAGAGGACAAGCCATTCAGTTTTCTGGAGAATATCCATCCCCCAACTGGTGCGACTGTGGACAAGCGACTGCTGAATATCACGGTACAAAACCTTTTACAACACACTAGAGGCTGGAATCGAACCTCAACCGGAATCGATGTGTTCAGAATCCAAACATCTCTCTATGCATCATAATCTCTGGGGCTCCCACCTCTGCCAATACCGTCAAAAGGAATCCATTTCATGAAAGGGTTAGCCCTGGATTTCGATCCGGGCTCATCCATGGAATACTCCAACTTTGGGTACCTAATCCTGGGGAGAGTTATTGAGAAAGACACTAGAATGAATTATGGTGAATATGTGCAGAAACACATCTTCCATCCACTGGGAATTAGGAAGATAAAGTTGGGACATTCCATGTTGGAGCATCTGACTCACAACGAAGTTCATTTTTACGGAATCAATGGTGCAGACACACCATTTGTTTCAATATTTCCAGGGCAGGGATTCATGAATACAAGCTATGGATTAATGGATTATAGTAGTTCAGACTCATATGTTTCATGGACTGGAAGCGTGAGCGATCTTGTTAGGTTTGTGGATCACATTGATGGGCTTCGGCGACCTGCAATTCTAAAGAAAGAGATGGTAGATGCCATGCTCAATGCTCTGATGCCATCTAATAGTGGGAGTGTTGCGGGGAATCCGCTGTTTGATCACCCGAGGGGATTGGATGTGTTTGTGAGTGTTGATGAGAGATCTGGCAAGATTACAAGTTTCCAGCATAATGGTGTAGCTTCTGGCACTCATTATTACGTTATGAGATTGAAGGAGGAGAATATCACTTTTTGCAGTGCTTATTAATACTTTACCTTCGGATCCAGTCTATGATTATGTTGTGGCAGGTAATCTGAGTGAGGTTGCGAGGGGTATACGCAATTGGCCTCATCATGATTTCTCCACCAATTCCTGCATTAAAACTTAGTCCTAAAACAACACTACAGAGATGATGAATTATGAATTATGTAAGCCACCTGAAGGGAAAATTCGATGCCCAATAAACATTGGAGGGATAAATAATTATTCATGCTCCAGAAAACAAAAATCATATAGTTTAGTGGGCCATATGTGTGCTGGCCAGCTGTTATCACAAATAATGTATGAAGGATTTTATTAATGAAGAAAAAAGTGGTGGTTCGAACCGTTCACTTCAGTTTGTTCAACCGAATCAACTCCAACTGTCAAAACTGCTCACTAAACAATTATAAAAGACACATATAGCCAAGAACGTGGAGAAGCATTTTTGAGAGCTGAGATAGATCATTTTAATTTTCTCACACAGAGAAGGTACATCCAAATGCACGAAAGGAGAATCTTGAAAGGCCATGCAAATGCTGAGTCTCATCTAGGAACACCGTGCAAAAATTGAAGTTAGGAAATTATTAGCGACGGTTCAAGTAACGACATAGCATTTAGCAGTCGCACAGTTCCAGAAGGCAAATCATTTCATATTTATTTTTATGTAACGTATTATGAGTGCAATAGGTGATATAATCATTGGAGGATACTGAGAAAACAAGTGTGCGGGGGTGAGCTGGGGAAAAAACCACTTTGGAAGAGGGGTTCCTTTGTATGCTGAGTTAATTTGTAAATCCGAATTGGAATAATACAGACGACGTTTATTTGAGACTGTGAGATTCATCACGGTTAATTCTTTCAGTATGTTTTCCCTGTTGTCATTATCATATTGTTTATCTCTTCCTTATTTTAGGTATGTTAAAATTTGTTTGGAATTCATTTTATATGCTCCTTACCCTCAGTTGATATATATGTGTTGTGTTCTATGGTGAATGATCAAAATTCGTTCAAGATAAGCGCTCTGCATCAAGTTATCGGCCTTCGTTTGTTTTCCTCTAAAGTTGTAGTGAAAATTCATCCTTGATAGATGCTTTCACTGTGATGGCCTTTCCTTTTCTTTTTCTTCTAATCGCATCATGATTATCAATTGCTGAAAGATAGACTTACTTTGCCTCATTTTCCGCAAGTTCTATGATCACTGCTATTATCTCCTTTATTTGGTTTTCACTTGACTCCATGCCCAATGGACTGTTTCCCTAGTCCATCCCCCAAACTTTAAAAATCCAAAACCATCATTTACCCATAAATCTGCCCACCATTTCACGCTTACTGAATATCATATTGTGACATTATTTGAGAGATCCCTCTCAGGTTGGGGTGGGGGGAAGATTCCAATAAAAAGTGGTTCGAGGTTGCCTCGGGATTGATTTGCATGCAACCCAAATTCAGTTCCGAGTGTCAACACCCTCATTAACTCTTGAGGAGCCTCCCCACCTACCAATTTGACAGGAAATCCATTCCAGGATCAGAGAGCTGCTTTGGTTTGTGAGCAAGTATAAACCAATACAATACTAGCTCAGTGGAAATTAATGCAACCATTCCAGGTCCCTTCCACCACCTCTCATTAGCCATCATGGTCACTTTTAGCACACCCCCCTCCCAACAGTCATGCAACACATATTCATAACATAATTTACATTCATCGACCTTTTATACAAAGGTCCATCAAATCAAACATTCACATCTTTGAGTTTGCCATAGTTCTTGGCCAATATAATAATTTTACAGAATGGGGGAAACAGGGTGTTACAATTCCCTCCCCCTTAAAGGAACATTTTCCTTGATGTTCTATTTATCAATATGACAAGTATGTTCAGAAGTAAACAAAATTGGATATGCCTGTTTCATGGCATCTTCCATTTCCCACGTAGCCTCATCTGGGCCAAAATGTTTCCACTGCACCTTGACTTGTGCAATGGTTCGGTTCCTGAGTGGGGTTTCCTTTCTATCCAATATGCATTGAGGTTCTAGAAGGAATTATCCCTCCAGTTCCACCTGGATCACAGACCAGTCAATTATATGATTAGAATCATGTACATATTTCTTCAATAATGAAACATGGAAAACATTATGTGCTTTTACTGTGGGAGGAAGTGCTAGCCTATAGGCTACAAGTCCCACTCTATCTAGAACTTCAAAGGGTCCACAATATCGAGGTGCCATCTTGGCAAAGGCTCCCATCCTTAGGGAACTCTTCCTAGGCCTAACTCTGAGATATACATGGTCTCCCGTCTTGAAATCTCTCGGAGTTATCTTTCGGTTGGCGTAACTTTTATGTCTATTCTGAGCGACCTTTAGATTTTGTTTTATCTAAGTCACTTGTTGTTCCATTTCTTTCAACATGTTGGGTCCAATAGTAACTCTTTTCATGGGATTACTTCAACTGACTAGAG
Organism: Picea glauca; assembly: GCA_000966675.3. Classification (NCBI taxonomy): domain Eukaryota; kingdom Viridiplantae; phylum Streptophyta; class Pinopsida; order Pinales; family Pinaceae; genus Picea; species Picea glauca. Next base: position 38,992 of record JZKD02S1933186.1, read on the forward strand.
TATTGCACGGTCTACCATAGAGGACTTCGAAAGGGCTCATCTTTAGGGATTTTTTGGTAGCCATTGTTGTAGGCGAACTCCACCAGTGGCAGGTAATCTTCCCACTTTTTGGGTTGATGAATTACATGCATCCTTAGCATGTCTTCTAATATTTGGTTCAATCTTTCTGTCTGTCCATCGGTTTGAGAATGATAGGCTGTGCTAAATAATAATTTGGTCTCTATACCAACCATCAAGGATTTCCAAAAGTTGGAAGTAAATTTCGTGTCTCTGTCAGACATGATCTCTGTAGGCATACCATGTAGTCTGAATATATTTTTCATGAATATGTTGGCGATGTCTATTGCCTTGCAATTAATCTTGAATCACAAAATTCAACTTCTTGGGGTTCAAACTCCCATGACTCTGAGACCTTAGAGAGCTACCCTTCTGGCCCCAGACTTAACCATTTGTACAGAAACCAACGATGACATATAAGCATACACATGCATCCATTATTTCCAGTTTAAAACACAAGGCAATCAAGCTACACAAAAATCATTATGGGCATATAAACACAAGAATGAATTCATGATACATAGTTCAAAATACAAGGTATAAAACACTTATGATATATACTAGGTTTGATGCAACTGCTGAGAGGGGTGCTCGTTTCAACCCAACCGTAGGCTTAGTGACTCCAAACGGATTTACCACTAGCCACCCCCGAGCTAGACCACGATGCTTTGAGGTTTAGTCTCCTACTTCCAGCTCAATAGAAATCAAGGACGAAGGTTACTCTCCTTCTCCTCATGCAGGAAAATAATCCAGGACAAAGGTTCCTCTCCTTCTCCTGGTATTCAAAACTCCTTGCATTTCCAGGGTTTCTTCAGTCTCTTTCATGATCCCCGTCGCGTGCACTGCCCTCTCCTTTGCCACATTTCCTCTCTTTCCAATTTCTATCTTCAAGGTTGTGCGTGGCATGAATTCCACCATCCGTGGTCAGGTCTGAGGGTTGTTACGGATGGGCGATTCACCCCCATCCCCTCATTAACTCTTGAGGAGCCTCCCCACCTACCAATCTGACGAAAAATCCATTCCAAGATCAGAGAGCTGCTTTGGTTTGTGAGAAAGTATAAACCAGTACAGTACTAGCTCGATGGAAGTTAACACAACCATTCCAGGTCCCTTCCACCACCTCTCATTAGCTATCGTGGTCACTTTTAGCACATCCCCCTCCCAGCAGTCATGCAACACATATTCATAACATAATTTACATTCAACGACCTTTTATACAAAGGTCCATCAAATCAAACATTCACGTCTTTGAGTTTGCCATAGTTCTTGGACAATATAATAATTTTACAGACTGGGGGAAACAGGGTGTTACAAGGGCCCACATTCTAATCACCCATGAACCAAGAGTTGACAAGTGTCACCCCAATGACACCCTGGCTACCATGTTGGAACTACATGTCATGATGAAGTCACTCTCTCACTCTCCCTTAGGATTAGGTAACAAGGCATGAAACCAGGGGCTGGAACCCTGGTCCCCAGATATCGAAAATCAGGTAGCGGGACTTCCAAACATAATCCTCTAGGAAAAATCATCGATATCCAAGATCTGACGAGATTTGCGTGATAGAGATCAATGATGGAGGTCATCTCCACCTTCAGATCCAACGATTGTTTAGTCTTGCTATTTAACACAGGGAATTAAATGGGCTTGGTTTAGGTTTTTGACTTAGCAGTCCCACAGTTCTGCACTACGTCATTTTGTGAGGTTTCCTAACTCATCTCCCTTAGGTTCTTAGTCCAGTCACTATGGCGAAAATCCTGCCACATGGCCTGCAATCAAGGATTCATTCCTCGTGATTGTCTAGTGTTAAGGAAAGGAAAGGATATGGTGTTCATCGACCTTCTTGGGCCTTTGACACAAAAACAATACATTTATTTCAGTTTCATTACATGATACCCACTTTTAACTGTGCAAGATATGCACAATATTCACTATCCTACAATTTTCCAAACACATGGATTTATGGATTATACAGGCATCAATATTGTTATTCACACATGCACATTTATAACACAAAATTACAAACATCCAACCACACATTTCAATTCAATTAGTGTGGAGATACGTATCTGTTTATAGGACGTAACCAATCAAACCAACTATGGGTGTTCTCCCTTCCACACAATTGTAGACTCTGCTCGCTTAGTAACTTCGACAACATGCCACCCCCATGCCAAGCCATGATACCATCAGGGAGCTCTACACTCATTCCTTCATTTTCTTTCCGTAGTTGTCTCTTCTTAGGTGTTTCCCCTAACTTAGGGCTTGTCTCTTCTTATGAACATTCCCCCTATGCCTTCCCTTGTGAATTCTCTTGCTCGCCTTTCCTGCGAAGGTTCTCGACCTATCCCCTTCCTTTTGTCAGAAGGAAACCCATGGTTCAATCTGTGGATTCAAGATTGGTATGTTGTTGTACTTATGTTTGATAATTTATGCTATCCTAATCTGATATCCTATACCTGGATTTATTTTGGGTAGTTGGTTGTCCAACTACCATCCTTCCTCATTAACTGATTTTCCTTGATATCAGGGTTGAGGAAAAATAATATGAATATCAATTATTGTTAGCAAGGAGGTTTGGGCCATCTTTAGAATGATGAACCCCTTTCTAAGTTTCCTCCCTCTTTCCTTTGGTGGCATCTGTTGGGATTTGGTGACAACGAATTCCTCCAAAGATGGATTTTTATCCTATTATTTTGCATTGGTTGCAACTAAAATAAACCAAGTTAGAATATGGATAGGAGTGCATTTAATAATCAATTTATGGTGTGAATGTATAGATTCATGTAAGCCCGTGGAGGCAAAGACGACCGAGTGAGAGAGATAGAGTGAGAACTTGCAATTCTGTTGTAATCTCAATGATCTGAATAATAAGACAACCGATGCCTATGCTTGGTGGATGTAGCCCAACGTTTGGGTGAACCACGTGAAATCCCTGTGTTTCTTATCTATGTGATTGTTAATTATCATATGTGAATTGTGTTTTCTGCATTTGCAATTCTAACAATTGGTATCAAAGCTACTTCGTTGGAGATCCGTGAGGTGAGATCTGTGGTGCAAGAAGGTGAATTGAGTGAGAAGAGTGAGCATAAAGTCATCAATGCTCCCCAAGCATTGTTAGAGGAGCTCTAGTGCACTCACACTTATGAAATTAAAAATTTTATGACGACTGCCCCCCGGTTCCTCCATTACAGATCATCGACGCTCCCCCAACCACACTCAAAGAGTGATAGCGCTCCCCCAACCACACTCAAGGAGGGTTGAAAATTCAACCTAGTGCCCCCTTTGAATAATCCAAGGAGCGCTCCCTTTTCAAAAACATTCGTATGATTTATTTTCAAGAAGAAAAAGTTAAGGTATGGTGAAATTTTGGGTTTTTCAAAATTGAATTTCTTTTTAAAAGGTGAAATTCAAGTCACGTGGAGGATGAATGAATTAAAGGTGGAGGGGTGAATGTGAATTAAAGTAAAGTGAATTTTTATTAAAAGGTTATTTCTTAAATTCTTTATGATTTAAACTTTTTGGTTCAACATTGTACCTTATTTGTTATTTAAGGATTTTTATAAGTAATAGGTATTGGGAGATTTTTTGTGCTAATGGCTAAGATGTAGAGTTCGAAGTTTGAAGTTGAAAAGTTCAGCGGTAAAATAAACTTTGAGCTCTGGAAGCTCAATATGAGGGATTTACTGATGCAACAAGGGTTGCAAAAAGCATTGGCAGACAAGTCAAAGAAACCAACAACCATGACAAAATGGGAATGAGAAGATCTGTATGCGAAAGCTCTTAGTAACATTTGTTTACGACTGGCAGATGAGGTTCTGCTTAATATCGTAGGAGAGGATACAACATCAGGCTTATGGATAAAGTTGGAAATTCTATATATGACGAAGTCCTTGACGAGCATAATCTACTTGAAGAGACAATTGTACAGTTTGCGGATGAAAGAAGGTACACAAGTTGATGACCATTTAAATACCTTCAATACCCTTATAGTTCAATTGACTAGTATGGAAGTTAAATTCGAAGATGAAGATAGGGATATTACACTATTGTGTTCGTTGCCTGAGTCTTGGGATAATCTAGTCACCTCTATTAGATTTAGCTCAACAGATGTTTTAGATTATGAATCTGTTGTGGGATCTTTGTTGGCTGAGGAGATGAGGAGAAAATCTAGTAAAGAAACCTCAACTTCAGAGGCGATATTGGTCAGAGGTTGAACTAAAGAGCATAATGAGAGAATTTTTTCTCGATCTAAGTCAAGACACAAAAAGGGTAAAGAAATAGGCTGGTATTGTGGAAAAACAAGACATCTCAAGAAATATTGTTGGAAGAGAAAGGAATCTGAGGAAAACTCTACAAAGGAAGAAAATTTGGCTGTAACAAATTCAGGTATGACTGATCAAGTTTTATCCATTTCTAGTAATTGAAAATATCAAGAATAATGGAAATTAGATTCAGGTGCCTCCCACCACATGTGCTCACATAGAAATTGGTTCATTTATTACCAATCTATTGATGAGGGTGTAGTGTTTATGGTAAATGGTATTCCCTGTAAAACTGTTGGGGTTGGAAGTATTAGAATCAAGATGTTTGATGGTATTGGTAGGGAATTAATAGATGTTAGATATGTACATGAGCTTAAATCAAATTTGATTTCATTGGGAGTGTTGGATTCTTGTGGATATAAGTATACAAGTTAAGGTGGAGCACTCACAGTGTCAAAAGGTAATTTAGTAGTAATGAAGGCAACAAAGGTTGATAACCTTTATAACCTGGAAGAGAGTACTAAAGTGGCATCTGAAGTGACATATGCATATTATTGTTTATGGAAGAAGAATCAAGGTCATAAGAGAAAGAAAGAATTGTAGGTAGTGGTAAGTTGTAAATCATTTCTAGACTTAAAATATTTGTTTCTGAATTCCTTCTTATTTTATATCTCTGCAAGTTATGATGGTGGTATAAAGGGATGTTGTGTGTATGATCCTACTTCTCACAAGGTCATAATTGACCGAGATATAGTATGTATGGAACAACCAAAGGGCTTGATTCAATATCACAACGATAAATTTGTTTGCATGCTAGATAATTCATTGTATGGCCTATTTGTACCAGACAAATTTACAAGAGGTTTGAATCCTTCATAATGAGTCAAAAATTTTCAAAGCGTAGGAATGCTATACAATTTATAGTAAATTCATAGTCTTTATGTTATTTGTTGATGATATGATCGATGCAAGCCAAATAATGGATAAAATCAGTAAGAAAATGACTCAGGTGGACATGACAATTCAGATGAGGGATCAAGGAGAAGCAAAACAAATTATGGGCATAGAAGTACACAGAGATGGTAATGGTAAGCTGTGGTTGGAGTTCAGTATGAACATTGTAAAACCATTTTTTATCTCTCTTGCTTTCCATTATAAGTTTTCTTCAAGCATAGGTCATGTCTATAAAGAAGAAAAGGTTATTTCTCGTGTAAGTTTAGTAGGAGGTCTATTGTATGTGATTACATGGTTAAGACTAGATGTTTCACATGATAATGATGTTGTTAGATATGTGACAGATTCAAGGGCTGCAGTGAAATGGGTGTTTCAGCGTTTGAGAAGAACAAATGTCACCTATAATGGTTACATTAAGATGGTCTGTGATAATTGTAATGTATATTTTATAGGTGTTTTGGATAGAAGGGGATATGTCACTAAATATGTCTCACAACACAACTATGGAAGACATGTTGGAGGTGGAGTGACCCCTCAGGAAATCCAAACTCGTGCAAGTCACATAGGCAAGATCATGAAACCATTTTTATTAGAGAAGATGCAGTGGTGCTTGGATTCTCTTGGCTTGAAGAAAAGGTGATGAACAAAAGGAAGGAGCAAGGCATCAGGTTAATTGTTGTCAAGGTGGAGATTGTTGGGATTTGGTGACAACGAATTCCTCCAAGGATGGATTTGGATCCTATTATTTTGCATTGGTTACAACTAAAATAGACCAAGTTAGAATATGGATAGGAGTGCATTTAATAATCAGTTTCTGGTGTGAATGTATAAATTCATGTAAGCCCGTAGAGGCAAAGATGACTGAGTGAGAGAGACAGAGTGAGAACTTGCAAGTCAGTTGTAATCTCAATGATCTGAATAATAAGACAACCAATGCCTATGCTTGGTGGACGTAGCCTAACGTTTGGGTGAACCACGTGAAATACCTGTGTTTCTTATCTGTGTGATTGTTAATTATCATATGTGAATTGTGTTTTCTGCATTTGCAATTCTAACAGTATCATGGCCAATACTTTAATACTTCACCTCCACAATCAACTGTTGGTGTTCTTAATTGAAACAATAATACATTTACATTGATCGCATGCCATGGCATGGAAATCATTATTTATATATAATCATAGGTTTAGTAAAGGGGTGTTACAAACAACAAGTGGTAAGAGTTTCCAGTGGGGGAAGAATCAATAGAAGGTATTTGATGAGCTGAAAAGAAATATCATTCAAGCACCGGTGCTTGCACTCCCAAACTTACAGAAGCCTTTTGAACTTGAGAGATATGCAAGTGGGTATGTCATGGGAGTAGTACTAATGTAGGGAGGATGACCCATCTGCTATAATTCTGAAGTATTTCACGGGGTAGTTCTCAACTACCCTACCTACGACAAGGAGATCTATGCCTTGGTACAATTTTTCAAAAAGTGGAAACACTATCTAATGGGAAAGGATACAATCATCCACAAATATCACCAACCACTACAATATTTGCAGGCCTAGAGTAAGCTACAACAAACTAGACATTACAAGTGGATGGGGTTTTTACAACAATTTCATTTGGTCATAAAGTATCATAAGGGTAGCACAAATAATTTGGAAGACATTCTTTCATGACCACCCACATCTAATATTGTAGCTTTGGAAACTCTAACGCAAATGGAGCCTTTTACCCATGATCCATACAAAGAGGCATACACAAAATATGGGGACTTCAAGGAGGTGTTTCAACAACTACAAGGCCAAATTCATATAGAATAAGGTGATGGCAAAGATGCCTATCATTTTTGGGTTGTTATATTCTTTGTAGTGAAAGTATAATCGAGGTGGATTGACTGACAATTGAATTCGAAGGAATCAACAACAAGATGAAGTTCAAGGTGTCTCTACCAAATAAAGTTGAATTTGAAGATATTCACATCAATTCAAGGGTCAAGGTGGTTCGACTGGGTAAAGTCGAAGTCGAAGACATCGACAACAAGTCAAAGAGGTCAACTGACAAGAGGTTGATAAGTGAGCTTGTGGCAGCCGACTAAAGACTGAATGAAGGCTAACTGGTATTCGATTGGTAATCCGACTTGGTATTCGACTGTAACAAAATCACGATATTTGCAAGATTTGTAGCCAATGATTTGCATGGATGTGTAATCATCTTTGGGAACCTTTTATTTAGGTTTTTTTACTATTGTAAATCCTATAAATAAGGTGTGTTGTAATGCTAAAAAATTGTTAATCGCCACTCAATAATCGTAGAGGTTGTTGGTCATGCAAATGTAAGTTGGAATTGGCTACAGGGTTGTTCTTGTGTAAAGCAAGAAGGTATTGTGTCAATTGTGTCTTAGCTATGGACGAAGGTTAGGAATGTAACCTTTTATTATGAATGAATAATACAACAAGAGAGAAGAATGATCAAGGAATTCTTGTTTTCCCTTTTGGGTTTCCAGGGTAAAATATCTCTGAACTGTGTGTTTGCTTTGTCATTTACTTTCTTGTTTAAATCTTTCTTCCTCTCTTCTACTAGGTTTAGCATGGAAATGTTTCTCATTTCCTAACATGTCGCATCAGATATTGGTTTAATAACATGGGGTATCAAATCTTGGTTTAACAACCTTGGATCTAAGCTAAGTGCTAGGTTCAATAAGAGTCATAAGTAATAAATATTTAAAAATTGTGTTTAAACAATGGCGAGAAGCTAGATAATAGAGATTGAAAAATTCAATTGATATAATTTTAAGCTTTTGAAGCTTAAAATTGAAGATTTCCTTATAGATCGAGAACAATGGAAAAAATTCTGTCCAGGTACCATGCTGATAAGTATGTTGGCGAAAGAATGGGACAAAATCGAAAGAAGGGAAAGGAGTATGATTCGACTTTGTCTTGCATATTAGGTACTGCTGAATGTATCAGGTGAAGATTCGACCAAGAAACCGTGAGACAAGTTGGGAAGCTTGTACCAGTCAAAATCCCTAGTAAATAAGTTGTTTCTTAGAAAGAAACTGTATCTTCTTAGGATGAGCGAGGGCAATTCAATGACTGATAATTTTAATGCATTTAATGCCATTATAATCCAATTATCTTCTATGGATATTAAAATCACTAGGGAGGAGAAATGTATTAGCCTATTATGTTCTTTGCTAGACTGCTGGGATAACTTAGTTGTGGCTATAGGTAGTAATACAACCACATTAGCGCTAGAAGACATGGTTTCATGTCTACTATCAAAATAAATGAGAAGGAAGAACATGGAAGGATAGATCAAATATGCATTAGTGGTGAGAGGTCGACCGATTGACATAGATAAAGGAAAATTCTACAGTATAAATTATAAGTTGAAGGGTAGATATAAATCCCATGTTCAGTTGATGAGGAGATGCTTGAAATATGGTAAAGATGGAAATTAAAAAAGGGACTTCAAGTTGAATGCAATGGAATTTAGTACACAATCCGATGAGAAGCAGTCGGATGAGAGAAATATTACTACATATAAGGGAGGCGATGTGTACCTGGCGTCAACCAATACACAGTTAGATCAATATGTTTGGTTGATCAACTCAGAAGAATCCTATCATATGAAACTACATAGAGAATATGAACAATATGAAGGAAGAGAATTGTTCTTCAGGGATGACTCGACAACCAAAATTGTTGGACAAGGAAGAGTTCGACTTTTACTGGAAGATGGGAGGAGGAGAACCCTTCTAGGTGTGCTACACATTCTGGGTTTGGAAAGAAACTTGATATCTGTCAACAAGATAATTGATACAGGGGTTCACACTCTATTTCAAACGAACTCGTGCAATATGGTAAGAGGTGCAATGGTCTTAATGAAAGGAGTTCAGATTGGAACCCTATACAAGCTATTAGGGAATGTCGACTTGACTGGATGCAACAACATCGTTTTTCCTAAATTCAACTTGACTTTGACTCCACTTGACTTGAATTGGGCTGATTAGATTCAAATTGACTCGACAAGTCATCATAAATTTGACCCGACCATGCTATGGCATGAGAAGATGGGACATATTGGAGAAAAAGGACTTCGATCTATGCATAAAAAAGGTATGGTCAAAGGTTTTTCAGAATGTAATTTAGAAGTCAAATTTTGTGAACATTATATATATGTAAAACAAAGTGGGGTGAGGTTCCCATTTGGATCGACAAGGGCAACGAGGATTCTAGAGATGGTTCATAGTGATGTGTTTGGCCCTGTTTCAGTGCCTTCACTCGGTGGATCCTTGTATTATGTCTCCTTCATAGATGATTTTTCCAGGAATATCTGGATATATTTCCCGAGGAAGAAATCATAGGTTTTCGAGAAATTCAAAGAGTTTACATCTCTTATAGAAAATTAGATAGATAAGAATATTAAGGTGTTGACAATTGAAAATGGTGGTGAATTCCGTGTAAAATAATTTGATCAGTTCTACAAGCAGTGTGGCATTGCATTAAAAAATACCACACCATATACCCCATAAAAAATGGATTTGCTAAGAGAATGAACATAACATTGATGGACAAGGCAAGGAGCATGATCAGTGGTGTTGGGCTCACACAAGAATTTGGGTAGAGGTAGTCAACACTACAAAATATCTAGTGAATATGTCTTCTTCATCGGTGCTAGTCGACATGAATCCACATGAGTTATGGTATAGTAAGAATCCTTCGGTTTCACATCTCAAAGTATTTGGATGTGATGCATTTGTGCATGTTTCAAAGGAAAAGAGGAGAAAGATGGATAATAAGGTAGTCAAGTGTATTTTCATTGGATACAAAGAATAAATGAAATGATATAAGCTCTTAGATCATGCATCAAGGAAAATAGGGTAGAGTTGAGATGTGGTCTTCAGAGAATTAAAAAGTAAGTCTGAGCCTGAAGAAATTGTTCAAACAAAGAATAATCCAAAGAAGGTGTGGTTTGAACTGAGGAGCGAAGAAGATGATTCAAATGAGTCGAATGAATAAAAAGAAGAGGTGGAACAACCGAACCCAGTCGTAAGGAGCTCCAAATGTGTAAGAAAACTAATCGAAAGGTATAGTATACCCGAATTCGGTTCTGCATTCGTGTTAACTTCCTCCGACGATGAGCCCAATTTGGTTGTGGAAGAAGTCGACTCAGCAAAGGGAAAACTCTAGAAGGATGTCATGGCCTAAGAGATGGAATCCTTTCACACTTATGAGACACAAGAATTAGTCAAATTACCTAGTGGAAGAATGATCCAGGTGGATATCGGTGGCCACCCACCTATTCTAACTGGATAAAAACAGTTTTTTGGCAATTTACTATTTTTAGCAGTTTTTTAGGTCCTAAACTTCCGGGGCCATTTTGAGGACCTAAACAACATTATTTTCACGATTTGGAACCTCAATTATTGTGAAAGAATTTTATTTATCTTTTGAAATGAATCTCTTCATCAATACCTTTCCAACTAGCTATCATGCTCCCAAAACAAAGATCGTATGCCAAAGTTACACCCTCGAGAAGTTGATACACGAAACTACCCAAAACGGGGTCACAAAATTGTTGGCTTTTCATCTTCCAGGGTTAGGGTTTTGGAATTTATTTATGTTAAAAAGGCCTTCGGAGCCTCATTTTAAAAATCATCTTCTTACGAATGAGCGTAGCCATCACATTTCTTCTCACAAATAATATTCCACCATTCTAGCAAGTCTTTCACTATGTATTTCTATATTTTTGTACATTTAGCTCATGAATAGAAATTGTGTATTACTGTATCTATGTGTTTATGGTTATATCTCTGATATATATATGTTATGTTATTGGATATATGATATATCTTTGTACATTTATTTATTATATATCTGCTCTCATTTCGTGTCGAAAATAATCCGAATCAAAGAAATCCTATCGGTAGCAAATGGGTATTCAAGAAGAAGATGAACACAGTAGGCCAAGTCGAGAAATTCAAAGCTCGAATGGTAGAGAATGTATATTCCCAAGTTGAAGGAGTCGACTTCGATGAGATTTTTTCCCTTGTTGCAAAATTAACTTCCATTAAAGAACTAATGTCTCTGGATGGAACATTTGATCTAGAAATAAAACAGGTAAATGTAAAGACAACGTTCCTACATGGGGACCTGGAAGAATAAATCTACATGAAATAACCTGAAGGATTTGTAGTAAAGGGAAATAAAGATTTGGTGTACAAACTAAAAATATCCCTTTATGGTTTAAATAAATCACCAAGGATGTGGTACCAAAATTTTGACACATACATCCTTATTTTGGGGTTTGTGAGAATCAAAGATAATCACTGTATATTCCAAAGAAGAAGGTGGGTGTTTCATATATGTAGCACTGTATGTCGACATGTTGCTGATTGGAAAAAACATGAATGAAATAAAGGAGGTGAAGAAGTAGTTGTCCTCCAAGTTCGACATGAGGTATATTGGTGCAACGAACTTCATTTTGGGAATGGAGATCAAGAGAGATCGAACATCTATAAAGATTTGGATGAACCAAATGAAGTATATTGAAACAATCTTGAAACATTTCAACATGTGGGATTGCAAACCTGTGAAGGTGCCAATTCCTGTGGGAGAAAGGCTAACTATTGAACAGTGTCCAAGGACACATGAAGAAATAGAGGACACGACACATGTTCCCTATCCAAGTGTTGTTGTTAGTCTAATATATGTGATGGTATGCACTTGATCAAACATTTCCCATGTAGTGGGAGTGTTGAGTAGATACATGTTGAAACCTGGGAAGGACCACTCGATAACTGTCAAGAGAGTATTCATGTATTTGTGTGGTACCAAATATTATGCTATATGATACTAAGGAAAAACTGGAGATGATAGTGAAGTAAATGTACATGGATTTGTCAATGATGACTGGGATGGAGATCTGGATTGACGAAGGTTGACCAGTGGATATGTGTTCAAAATGTTCAATGGAGCAATGAGATGGATGAGTAAGATACATACAGTCGTAACCTTGTCAACAACAAAAGATAAATACATGGAAACCACTCATGGAAGTAAAGAAACAATATGGATGCAAAGGTTTTGTTGAGGAATCAGGTTTGAGTAGAGAGTTATGAAGATAAGTTGCGACAATCAAAGTGCAATATTCTTGGAAAAGAACACAACTTATCATTATAAGACTAAGCACATTGATGTATAATACCATTTTGTGAGAGACACGGTGGAAAACAAAACGGTGTTGTAAGAGAAAGTAGACACGTCGGAAAACATAACAGACTATTTGACCAAGTCTGTGAGTGCTGTAAAGTTCTCTTGGTATACATCAATGACCGATAATCTTCAGAGGTGCGATGGTCTTAATGAAAGGAGTTCATATTGGAACCCTATACAAGCTATTAGGGAATGTAGACTTGCTCGAACATTAATGGTATACATCAATGACCGGTAATCAAACGATGTCTCATTATCTTTGACCTCAAATACTTTATTCACATGATGTAGACTTGCACCTTTGGCGGATTGTGTAGAAGACTTGAAGACATCACTATGTGGCCACAACTTTCCTGAGCTGTTGCTTCCTTTTCATCGGACCAGTACCTATATGACTTCAGTGATCATGGGAGATCAGATTGTACTCCATGGTATACATATATCTTTAGATTGGTTTTTGAGAGTGGTTCTACTAGGCCTTGTTCATGACTATCACAACTATTGGCATGTAACCGCATTTGTATTTTCCTATTCATGGCCACGGACACTTGTTTGGTATATTTTCACATGGATCTGCAGTGTATTTTTGGCAGCCATGTATGCAAAGTTAGTGCAAAATGTAATGAGAAATTGAGTTCGTCCAGCTGGTTCTCTACCACTCCACTTCTGGGTTGTTTATAATGTATTTTGACCATCACAAATTCTCCTCTCACCTCACACATTAGGGGGCATCTGTTAGAGAAAGATTTGCCTCACCCTATGCAATCTTGCAGAGAGGGCCTTTTTCCATTTCCCTATGCAGACTTGTCTTCCCTTTTACTAAAGTACAGAGGAAAAAATATAAATTTTTCCACTTGTACACATCTTGCACCCTATACAACAAGCATATACGCAAGCTGCTCCACTACAACCTGTGTACATCAAGATTTGTGCCAGAAAATCAAAATTAAATGTCGAGTTTCCATGTCACGACAGGAGATCTCTAATCCTTGGCCTTCCATATACTGGAAATGCTTCGACTCGGTCCTTTAGTTACATTTTGAAGGCTATAAAGAAGCCAATTCCGAGCTATGGAAAAGAAGATAATTCAACTTTGAGAGAAAAGTTACTCTGGAGAAATTATTTACTTCATATTGAGTCTACGTCCCTTTGTCCTTTAAGTATAAACACAATGTTCAACCCACAATATCTTCCCTTATTAATGGATAAACTCTTTGTCTCCCTTATATGAGCTTGCCTTTGGTGGAGGATTGAAGTGGTGGAGGCCCAGTTGAAAGGAACTCCGTTTCTTGGTTCCGAGCCATGCCTACACAGAAGTCTGTAATATTTTCACTTCTGCTGATCGTTTATTAATATAAATACTCCTTTCCCATCCAATTGATATCTTGAAAATATATGTGTTATTATCCATGGGCGTATTTGTTATGTATATTGATGGATTGTGCTATCTAATGTGATAACCTTTTATATTGCCACCATATGCTTGTTTTTGCTTGTTTGTTGGGAACTTGTTGCAGGTATATAGCTTTGGGTCAAAGTGCTCAACGATGGACATCATCGAACATCTGGATGAGGTATGCCTCTTTGTTATATTGCTTGCACATTGGTTTATACAACATGTTGTTGGGATAGAGTTGATTTATGCAGTGATTTCTGTCTGTTTTGGTTCACCCTAGCCATAGAGAGATTTTCCTCGTAACATAATTGGTGACCATACTGGGGATTGAATCTTCTTTCTTAAGGTTTCAAGTACTTTCTCCTTAGATTGCTCTCGTTTCTATTGTGGTTCTTGTCGTATCATTGCTTGACAACTCTTGTTTACTCTGGCTCTGAGTTTTCAACCTTTCTTCCTTGCCTGGCCTTGTTTCAAAGAATATACACACCTTTTTCCTTGACAGTCACGTATACACTCAGACTGTCTCACTGCAAGCTGTGTATATACGCTTTATTTACCCAAACAGTCATGTACACCTTTTTTCCTTGCCTGTTTTCTTGGTCTGGTGTTTTCTGGGTAGGATTTGATGCTTGCTAATCCTTCTTGGGTCCCTATAGTTCTTGTCGAGTGCCTGTGGGATGACAGGAAACCCTCTTTTGGTTGAATTTTTGGGCGAAGTTTTTCTCTTCATCTTTTCATTTTTATTTTCCTTGTACATTGGGATGGGTGTTTCATTGCTTGATATCCTGCTCGAGTTATCTCTTTTTTATACATAGTAGGGCTATATATCAAGTTACTTTTCAGTTCATGCATTTTCAGTTTCAATATATTGAAAATGCAAAAAAAATATGCATTTTGCATTGCTTGGCATTTTTGTCTTTTGGGTTTTTATCATTAGCTTAGTGCATACAATGAAAGATTGCATTTTTTCTTCTAAATTGCAGAGTTGAATTTGAAAATTGCATCGTTTTTAGAAGCATATCATACATTAAAAGTTAAATTTAGGACTTTGCATTATTTTCATATTTAATTTTCTTGCAGAGTCATAACACCATGAGTTTCATCACCATACCTTTTTGAGTAATCGCGACCATTAAAATCAACGCTATAATTTAAAATTTATTAGTAACGATTTTATTTTCTAGGGTGCACAAACTAGCCTAGGATTTAGTGCCTTGGAATAGGATTTTTTGAGTAAACTTCTCCAAGGCAATTAAATCAACATATGTGTCTGACTCAGGGAGTGGATAAATCCATTGTATAATTGGTAAGATAATGAGGCTCCGCTCACACTAGAGTTAATCATGAGGTCGTGTGAAGTCGGTTGAAGGGATATCCCCCCGATACCTTCCTAGCGCCAGAGATATTTCTAGGGATCTATTCGTATATGAGGATATTGTTAGTTCCTTTACCTCCACAAGAGGCGGTGCTTTCAAGGTTTCGAGCTTTTCTACTCTGCCCATACGGTGGACTTGAATTACGACTGCTCACCTGTGCATCAGTTATACAATGGTTTATTAGTTTCTTGAATTAGGTGTCTCATAGGTTACTTGCAGGGGCTATTCTGCAGGTACCCTAGGTCAGATAAGGGTCGGACAACACACAACCTTTATGGAGGATTACCTCTCCGGGGGGATCTGATCAAATAGTTGTTAAGCCCACGAGGGCCCTTATAACTGATTATGTTACCTCCTATATTTAGCAGGGAGTCTCATGCCCCTCTTGGGAAAGAAATACCTTCTTTAGGGAGGGAGGCCACTCAACCACTTTACCCCGTTTGCATGCATTTTGGTCATTTGAATTTTGGTGTGCTCTTTGATTACTAGTCGACCTTAGGAGTTTACACTAAGTTTCTGTTATCATGGATAGTGGAGTTCCTTTGTCTCCCTCATTTAATGCTACCCCCCCATGATGTTCACTCATTTCATGGGAATGCATCCTTTCGCTTTTCATAATGGTGTACAAAATTATGATACTTAGTCAATGGCTTGGGTCTCTAATCATTTTTCTCATGGTATGCTAGACATGTCTTCGCACTTGCCATCCTCTGTTTCGCCTCCTTATGAGAATCTAAGTTTTGGGTCTGGGGGCATGATGCCTCCTTATTATCCCCCTCCATTTGGTGGGATTCATAACCCTCAAACACCTCTTACGGTAGGAGGTTGGAATATTCCTTCCTACGAATCCACTTTGCGAGAAGAAAGTGCCTAAATAAGCAATCATTCTACTTATTACACTCCGTCCACTTATCCTTCTTTCACTATGTCGGTTCCTATGAACACTTTTCCCATGGAAGACCTCCGTATTTCCCCTGGTGTTTCATCCAGGGTAAGTTATTTTTATAGTATGGGAAACCCCCTTCATGAAGTTCCTTTGTCTGGGGGAAACATGTATCCTCACTCGAATAATGCTTATCATGATTTTGTCACTTCACAGACATCTACTTCAATGTTGATTACCTTACAACCCTTTATGAATTAGTATGGAGGAGGATACTATCCTACAGGATAGGGACATGGTGTAAACGAGGATCTTTCCTGGCCTGCAATTTCTCAAAACCAATCTTTCCTTGGAGCTTACTCTCAAATGCCACTACCCACCACCACCACAATTCCAGTCACTGTAGTTCATACTGGCATTTCATCACCAACCTCTGCTAGTCATGTTGGAGATTGGTCAACGACCTCTGCAAGTCATGTTGAAGACCAACAACCAACCGCTGCAAGTCATGTTGGGGGCACAAATCTAGTCATTGCTAGTCACACTACACATACCACATACATCACCAACCTCTGCTAGTCATGTTGGATATTTGTCACCATCCAATGCAATTCATGCTGGGGGCATTCATACGATTGATAATCCTAGACATGTCAGACGTAAGGCCAGATTCCTTTGCAGGACTTATGAAGGAAGCGACCTTACTCGTTTTGTGTCCTGCTACTGTCGGGATACCGAAAGAATGGTTCTCACTTGAGGGCCCTTCAAGTTCTAATTCAGTTGTGGTTTCCCCACACTCCGTTCCTTCTATGGTTGATACAACATTCATGCCAATGGAATATTCGGCCGAAACCCCTCTTACTTTAGGGGTTGATGCATCCATTGACCTTGTTGTCTCACATCCCATTCAACCAGTGGTCATGTCGATGCAATCTTCGACTAGAACCTCTCCTATGTTTGGGGGTGATACGTCTCTTGACCTTGTTGTCTTGCATCATGTTCAACCAATGGTCATGTTGATGCAATCTTCGATCAACACCTCTCCTATGTTTGGGGGTGATGCATCTCTTAACCTTGTCGTCTTGCATCCTGTTCAACCAATGGTTGTGTTGATGCAATCTTCGACCAACACCACTCCTATTTTTGGGGGAGATGCATCTCTTGAAATTTTTGTTTCAGATCATATTCAACCAATGGTTGAAGGAGTGGTCGCGCTGATGCAATTTTTGGTCGATCTCATTTTTCTAGTTCTAGTTCTAGTCATATACCTCCTATATCATGTTGTCAGAATCCCTGATAATGCTCCTTCTGAACACAAGAGAGTTTTTCTCTCCTCGAGTACTCTCCCTCCAAGTCCCAAGGAAGTTCCCTTCGATTGGGATGGTCTTGTGGGGTATCCAATGCCCCCTCCTATGTATTTTCCAGTAAGAGACATTATCTGATATGTCACGGAGATGATATCCTTTGCTAGTGCTTTATCCTCCTTGACTTGGAGAGATTTGGGTTTTCCCAATCTTATGTTAGCCATTCATAAGATACTGACATTCCACAGAAGTTCTACATGGGAGCCTTGTACTCCCCCATGAATTTCTCCCTAGAATCTCCCAAATGAGTCCAAGTTAAGCTCTTTTCCAACTTGTTATAAAAAAGTGAAAAGATTGCCGAGTAAGCTTGTCTTTTTCATACTCGTAAAATTGGTTTTGAAAATACGTCTATTTGGTACATGTTTATCCCTTTTTCACACCAAGTAGACTAAAAGATATAAAAAATGACATTTTTTGGTGTTAAGTTATGATTGCATCTCATGCCCTTGCTTGCAGTATTGAGCCTATTGTCAGTTCTCGCTTTGCGTTATAAACCATTTGCCTCAGCAGTTTTTCATCCTCAACCAAGAAGAGCCTTGTTCATATCCTTCACAATTTGACACCCTATACCTAGGAGGGAACATCCCCTAAGTGTCTATCTCCCACATGCACTTGCCTGCACTGAGCATAGGCATGTTCCAGTGCTAGAACTAGTTTTTCTTACTTGCGACACTCGTTTACTCCTCTGTATCATAACATTCATTTGTTATGAAAAAACAACAAAAATACGGGCAGCAAGGGAGTATTATATTCTATCGGCAACAATCATGTCGCCTTTGAATAGAGCACAAAGTTATTTGAGTCCATTCATTATAATTTTGGGATTAGCATAGTCTTAGGAAGCTGAGCTCGTTACAAAGTCTTCTCTATCGACTGGTTACTCTTCCAGTCACTAAAAATAATTTCATTGATGTTGCATCTCATGGTTTCATCATCGGGTCTATGTTGCCAGAGTCCTCCATATGTCTCATGCTCTTGTTCAAAGGAAGTCTATCAACCTGTGTCGACCACTCCTCATAACTCTTGACTTTGCATGTCATCCATACCCTCATTTTGTTTCAAAATTATCACATGATACTACAATCCTATCATGCACCCTGGACCTACTTTCATCATTGGTAGGCAACCTTGAACCCAACAGTCGACATTTCATCATTGGTCATTGACTGGGTGGTTTCCCTTGTGTTCGATGACAAGACATCTATTCAAACATTGGGATTCATGCAATGTCTTGGATTCCATTAGCCTTATTAGTGATTTCCTCACCTTTGTCAGTATTTTTCATCATTGGCTTCTATTCAGAGGGTATTTTTCATGTACCTCTTGCACTTGGCACACGCGAAAGATGCATAGGGTCGTTGGTTTGTGAACTTGTTCATTGTCTGATCTCCACCAAATCATGAAGATCCTACTTTGTACCTCGTACTGATTGATGAGAGATGCCTTAATTCTCTCCTTTCAGTGGGTCTCTTTCCATCGACATTAGCCCATTTATTCCGGAAATGGGGCCTAGAGTCTTATGAGTACCTTGAGGCTTGCAGTCATTAGTGGCAGGCTCTCTCACCGTCAACAGTTGGGAATACATCAATGCCTCCTGATCGATGGATTCTTCAGGTGTTTGACACCGACTCCTCTATTCACACTTGTAAGAATGTACTCGGTGCCTTGATACCTACTTTCATTATCGGTAGGATGTCTCACGTTTGTGAACGATATACATCAATGACCGATAATCAAACAATGTATCATTATATTCGACCTCAACTCCTTTATTCACATGATATAGACTTGCACCTTTGGCAGATTGTATAGAAGACTTGAAGACATCACTATGTGGCCGCAACTTTCCTGAGCTATTGCTTCCTTTTCATCAGACCAATACCTATATGACTTTAATGATCAAGGGAGATCATATTGTACTCCATGGTATACAAATATCTTCAGATTGGTTTTTGAGACTGGTTCTACTAGGCCTTGTTCATGACTATGACAACTATTGGCATGTAACCACATTTGTATTTTCATATTCATGGCCACAAACACTTGTTTGGTATATTTTCACATGGATTTACAGTGTATTTTTGGCAGCCATGTATGGAAATTCAGTGCAGAATGTAATGAGCAATTGATTTCTCCCAACTGGTTCTCTACCACTCCACTTCTGGGTTGTTTATAATGTGTTTCGGCCATCAAAAATTCTCATCTGACCTCACACATTAGGGGGCATCTGTTAGAGAAATATTTTCCTCACCCTATGCAATCTTGTAGAGAGGGCCTTTTTCCATTTCCCTATGTAGACTTGTCTTCTCTGTTACTAAAGTACAGAGGAAAAAATATAAATTTTCCACTTGTACGCATCTTGCACCCTATACAACAAGTGTATACGCAGGTTTCTCCACTACAACCCGTGTACATCGGGATTTGTGCCAGAAAATAAAAATTAAATGTCGGGTTTCCATGTCACTACAGGAGATATCTGATCCTTGGCCTTCCATATACTGGAAAAACTCTGATTTGGCCCTTCATTTTCATTTTGATGGCTATAAAGAAGACAATTCCGAGTTGTGGAAAAGGAGAGAATTGAACTTTGAGAGCAAAGTTACTTTGGAGAAATTATTTACTTCATATTGAGTCTGCATTCCTTTGTCCTTTAAGTCTGAACACAATGTTCAACCCCCAAGATCTTCCCTTATTTATGGATAACGTCTTTGTCTCCCTTATATGAGCTTGCCTTTGGTGGAGGATTGAAGTGGTGGAGGCCATGTTGGAAGGAAATCAGTTTCTTGGTTACGAACCGTGCCAACACGAAAGTCTGTAATATTTTCACTTCTGCTAATCGTTTATTAATAGAAATACTCCTTTCTCGTCCAATTGATATCTTTCAAATATATGTATTATTATCCATGAGTGTATTTGTTATGTATATTTATGTTTTGTGCTATCTAATGTGCTAATCTTTTATATTGCCACCATATGCTTGTTTTTGCTTGTTTGTTGAGAACTTGTTGTAGGTATATAACTTTCGGTCAAAGTGCTCAACGATGGACATCATAGAACATGTGGATGAGGTAGGCATCTTTCTTATCTTTCTTGCACATTGGTTTATATAACATGTTGTCGGGATAGAGTTGATTTCTGTAGTCATTTCCATCTGTTGTGGTTCACCCTAGCCATAGAGAGATTTTCCTCGTAATAGTCGAGAGCTTCCCAATGGTGGAAATTTCCCTCAAAACTAAGCTCCAGATCAAAGGTTATGGCCTTTGATAGTTCTTGAAGTTAAACCTCTATACCACTAACACATGGCGTCCACATGACACCTTGTCACACTTTCCATCTAACATGGTGACAACGTTGCACCTATGTGGCATATGTCAATCCTTCCATGAGGAGATTCCGATCCACATAGGTCTATCAATGTTATCGCTCGAAATCTCTACCAGTACCCTCATCACTCACCTTCGATAGATACAGTATCAAATAATATTCCCTTTTGATGCCATCCGTTTGGAGCTATAACGACTTGAGCAGTTTCACTACTCCGAAAGTAAGGTATCGAGGAATATACCCCTCTCCTTGTTGGATGGATGTGGACGCAAGTCACAATAGCCTGATAGATGGTCGAGATATAATTAGGGTCTAAGGTTTTCTTGCCTCGTTGACCACACTCGGCTCATCCACTGATGGGTGAGTGACTCCTGTCACTCTAAATTCACTCCGACTATCCCAATGGCATGCCACATCAACCATGACGTTATGACTGTATTCCTTAACTTAGAAGGGTCTCATAGAATATTGATGGATATCGTTCCATCTCACCATACCCCAACCTATGGTCGATATATCCCCTCTATTGGGATCACACTCCTAAGCCATCGAAGGATTACTACGAATCCTTTGAAGTTGTACTCTGAAAACAGTCAATGCCAGACCAACTTGACTCGCACTCAATCCAATCGCCTAATCATCTGCTGACACGTGTATTCACATTGAAATTCCCCATTATCTCTCACCCTTTCTACTTGGTAAGTGGGACCCATAATAATCAATGACTATGGATTCATCCCTCCAAATCAAATATCTACGGTTAACATTGGCTCAACTTTGGGGTCTTTCTTTCGGAGTTATTCTCAGAACACATGAGATTTCCTTCCAAGGGTGTCACTCCGAAAGGTTTTATTTCAGAGTCTCTCATTCAGAGTCTTTCCTACGACATTCAAGGGATATCTATGAAGCATTAACTTCAAACAACCCACTTATCAATGGTAACGATCTCTTCAGATCAACATTTTTTGTTATTCGCTGACCAACACAGGGTTTACCGAATTCGAATTGTTCTCTCTAAGGACTTAGCCATTTTTCGAGTTCTACTTTATTTTGATTTCTAACTTTGGAGAACTCAAGACGATTTTGCGGCCATTATGAACTTTCAAAGTTAAGGTTTAAGCCTTGCATGACTTGTACGCTCTCCACACAAGGAGCATATATAGTATTCGAGAAGATAATAGTTTGTATCTATTCATTTTTACGATATAACCATGCAATAGTGTACATCAAAACATAACTCATCTTACAAAATTCAAAATCATAGGTTAAGTATACAAACATTCTCTTAGATTTAGGCATTCATATGTCTTATCATACAATTGTTCTCTTCATCAACATTCACAGAAATGATTGACTGTCAGTTTCAGTACAAATGAACACTTATTTGACAAGGGAATAATCCAATCGAACTGACTGAGAGAGGAATCCTTTCCTCAAAACTTTAGGCCTTGTTGTAGAGTCAATTATTACAACACACCACCCCCGTTCCAAGCCATGATACCACCAAGGAAATTGACTCAATAGGGTTCCAAGTCTATGATGATCCAAGAAGCTTACTCTCCTTCTTCCTCTGGCACAACATAAGTTTTCACCTCCCACTGAGCTTTGTGTCTCTACAAGTTTATCATGTGGTTTCTCAACGGGTTTTCCTTTGCAAAAGGGATTCCCTTCTCTGCTTAACAATCCCTCAACAAACTCCCATGACTAGTGCCAGTTTCTATCTAGTAAGCACCAAGATGCATCCCACTGTTGCTCTAGTTTGGGAATATGTTTCATCTTTGTTAAGGGTGATAATCAACAACTCAAACAAGATTCTTATTTTATTCTAGAAATATATTGTTTTCTTACTCAATCAACACATCCACACTTCTTCACTCTGTTTCTCATCTCTGAGCCTTTTTCCTTTTCGGTCTTCTATTGAATTCCTCAGTCCCTTGATGCCATCTCCATTTGTAGGGTCTCCTTTTCCTATCTCCTTACTCTCCTCTGCATGTTTGTGTTTTTCCATGCTCTCACATCCTACGCACGTTGAATTTTTCCTCCCCCTGATATTCTTCTCCATCCTCTTGGGATGTTTGCAACGTCCTAAAGATATAACATGCAATCCTCCCTTTGTAATTTGAAGGGGCAGTTTGTGGTACATTTCCCCCATCATTTATTCAATTGACCATTCTCTCTCTATATGGGCCAACTATCGTAGTCATTTATAAACAACCACCTCTATGGCCTTCTCTTTAATGATCATGTGGTCTCCTCCATCAGTCTGGTATGCTAGTAGTTGAATTCATCATGTTTGTAAGCATAGATTAGATTGTTGTGCAATCTTCCTACTTTCTTCACTGATGCATCTCATCTCCATTTAACTCAACCATCCCATCAGTCCATCTACCTCATTAATTTCCTCTGGTGTATCATGGATAGTACTTATCAATGTTGTTCCTTCTCATTCAACAGTTTGGTGTTTATATTAAATCAAAACATAATTACATGCCTCATATTGTTAACATGTGAAGGTTGTGCATAATCATAGTCGTGGGAGAAAACATGGTCTTACATTTCCCTCCCTCTTAAAGAAACACCATCCTCGGTGTTTATAACACCATACATTTACAATTATATAGTAGACAAAAATGGGTATGTCAATATCATGGCATATTCTAGCCCCCATGTAGCTTCATCGGCTCCAAAGGGATTCCATTGCACCTTGACCTGCACGATGGCTCGGTTCCGGAGCATTGTTTCTTTCCTTTCCAGGATGCATTGGGGCTCTAGCTGGAATTCTCCCTCTGGTTCCACCTATATTATAGTCCAATCAATAATATTATTAGAATCGTGAACATATTTCTTTAACAAAGACACATGGAATGCATTATGTGCTCTAATAGTAGGTGGTAAGGCAATTCTGTATGCTATTGGTCCTATTCTTTCTAGGATTTCTAATGACACACAATATTGGGGAGCCAACTTAGAACAGATCCCCATTTTCAGGGAACTTCTCTTGGGTTTCACTCGGAGATACACATGGTCTCCTATTTTAAACTCTCTAGGGTTCTCTTTCAATCAACATAGCTCTTCTGTCTATCTTGGGAAATCTGCATATTCTTCCTTATTTGAACTATGGCTTTGTCCATTTCCCTCAGTAATTTTGGTCCAAGTGTAACTTTGTCCACTGGATTGTACCAACTAACCAGAACTCTACACTTCCTACCATATAGAGCCTCGAACGAACTCATCTTCAATGATTCTTGATAACCATTGCTGTACGCAAATTCTACCAAAGGTAAATATTCTTCCCACTTCTTGGGTCTATGCATAACATGCATTCATAACATATCCTCTAACATCTGTTCACCCTTTCAGTATTACCATCGATTTTAGGATGGTAGGTTGTGATAAACGCCAGTTGTGTAACATCCCTGACCCTCTAGAGACTAGGCAACACCACCAACACGACACTTCACTAAGCTCTAATAACGCTACCCAAAAAACATGGCCTTCCAACAAGCCAGGTAACACTACCACGTGGAATATAAACTTATATGATAAATATAACATGCATTTTAATGAAATTAATATACTTATTCACAATAAACACATAATTACTGCTACCATACATATGCAATTGAGATTAACAATATGTCCACATGCAACGGAACACATGATACATTTCCAGTAATCCAAATATGCATAACATACATAATTAAACACATAAATGATACGTATCTTTTAGCTGGAGTAAATACACCAACTGCGTGCAGACCTTCCACGAACCTCCCAGCCTTAGACTGCGTTTCTCATCACTCTCAGCAGTAGGTCACCCCCGAGTTGGGACTAAACTCCACCGGGCAAGGGAATTCTAGGCTTAGAAAGGACAACAAGGAAGTTACACAAAGAAACATGAAGGATATTTTATCCCATGAGCCACTTACACCCACAAAATATAGAACCTCATTCCCCAGACACGTTCTCTAACCTAGGAGGATACACCGTCACTAAAACAAGTCCATTGGATAGTACACCTCCCTTACCTTTGGCTTCAGAAACAGGCTGGACCATAAGTCTCAGAGTACCGTGGCTGCTACGGGACTCCCTTCCAGGAGAACTCACTTCCCAACAAACTCTCTCACCTGGGAGAGTTGCTTACATGTTTGATCACCATTCTTCAACTCGCTACAATCGGGTATGGTTGAAAACAACAACAACAAGGAAAAACAGGTATGGACACCCAACAAGACAACAATTGAATAATAGGACATATCAAGGCTCAGTAAGAAACAGGTGATGGAAAAAATCCACACTTAGTCCAAGAACTACATGGCCGCAATAGCCAACAGTTGTGACACAACCTGACTCTCCATAGAAGGCAACAACTCAAAACAATTCAGGTACAAAATCGTCTCTGCAGGTGCGGATAGAATAGGTTCACAGAATCACACAGGTTGGATTTTCGTTCTCCTTTTACGAGATGCGTGGTTATCCAAGATTGACCACCGAGGTCTTGGGTTCAGACAGAGGATGGGAGAATGGCCTCATGAATCATGCAGAGGATGGACAAATGACCAGCGAACTACCAACACGATTGACTCATGGGTTACTGGTTCCAAAGATCCCTGATGGATTTCGTGGTTCACGGTTAGACAGTGGGTCGAAAATGGAAAGCCCCCCCATAAAACAACTGATGCTTAAGATTTTAACTGCATGAGCCCAGGTCAACACTTGTCTTCTTGGAGCTGCATGCACTCCATTTAGCCTACATCTCCAGCCACCAGGAACTTAGGATAACACAACATAATATGTCCACCTTAGTTTTCAGGAAATAACATTAAAATATTATTCCTCTAGAGGTAAGCCCCCTAGCTTAGCCCCTAGGCCCAAATACTTATCCCCCCTTCCTTACCCTACCTAGTGGAGCTTAGTCCCCCATAAATCTTCTTCGTGGTTGGTCTACATGCAACAATGTTTAAATTTTTATTAATTATTTGCATAATTACATACACAAACAAAATATTAGGCTCCTGGCCTAATCATCACATAAGCCTCTTAGCTTATTATAACTCGGCTCACTAGCATAACAAACATGTTTACAATTCATATTTACAACCGGGGCTCTACTGGGGGATATTACAATCCCCTCTTATTTTTGCACTGTCCTTAGTGAACTTGTTTATACATATATAATTCAAAAATTCTTCAAAAAGCTCCAAGATTTAGCTATTGGAAGCCCATTATCCAACTTTACTTTCAAGCACCAATTATGGTATCCATACTTCAACTGAAACTCAATCTCTCTATTCCCTGGAGTTGCTTTAGGAAAACATTCAACTTATTGTTCCTTGTTACATGCTTCAATTAAACCTCATTGAAAGCACCGAATGGCTGTAGATCCACGATGTTCCATCCATTGATAAATT
>JZKD02S1933186.1:65281-77669 GCA_000966675.3 Picea glauca
TCACTGTCACACAATCCATCAGCTGTTACACCTCCTTTTCCTTGGGCTTCAACAACAGGCCAGACCGAAAGTCCTAGAGCACCATGGCTCGAGGATTTCCAACTTCCCTCCGAGGTCTCCAATCGACATCTTCCCCGAGATACTCTTTGTATTCAACATTCTAACTTGTATCAACATCATCTCATCTGCATCACCCACATGCAGTTATCATGAGAAACCATAAAATAATTTATTTAGAAACTCAAGATTAGTTCAAAGGGAATTCATTTTTTCCCCAAAACATGAAATTCTATTTCACAATTCATCTTGGCTATTTCCATATTATGAATGCATCCATCCTTCTGGTTTTCCACAGGCACCAAACTGCATACCATTTTTCCTGTAATCCTTCATCTTGCATATAGACAACAAATTGTCAGTATTTGTCGTACATCATAATTCAATTGCAATATGTATGAAATCTTATGCAGTGATCTTAGAATTCCCTACACCTAGAAATTCAGTCACAGTTACCCAACAATTAAATAAAATATAATGAATTGTCATTATATGGATATGCATGTTCATAATTAATAACAATAAGTTCATTATTTCTTCTTCTGAACAAGAAAATTTCCCATAGTCAATGCTCATGTGACTACTTGACTTGCAACTTTCCTGTTGAAATGTCTAACACCTCCTAAAAATGTCCTCAACTTCATCAGTTAACAACATTTCAGCTATTAGTAACAATTATTTCCATGCAATAATATATAAGCATGCACTTACAAAACATATTCAACCATGTTTTGGTCTCATACATGACTAGATTACTGACATTCATTCCTATAACAAATTCTTATCTTTTAATTCTTTGGTTATTACTCCATAACCAAATTAACATGACATTCTACTATGTCAGTGTGTGCATTTAGAAGCTAAAAAAGCTTTGAATTAATACATGCCTTTATCCTTTACCACATCCAGTGGTATGCACTCAATAATATAATCATTTGATTTTATAAAATAACTTTGGCTGAGGAAATTCTTACCGAAATTTCCGTTCAACAATTATGCAAAAAGAGTAATAAAAACTCATACCTGCATGACTGCCATTAATAAATTTTATACCACCTAAATGTCTCATGGCAGTAGAAGATTTCATGCTTCTTTTATCAAACTTATAACCAACACTTCATATTTCTATTGCTTCCCTCCTTATACAACAAACTTACCAACAACACTTGCAAACATGCAAGCATTATTTCCTCTAGCTAACTGAACAAGTTGTAACAGATTTGATGCCACATAAATTGCAACAACTTCTTTCTCCCTATAAAACTTGTCCTTGCTGAACCCAAATGTCTTCAATTCTTCCCGGATTCCTGAATCTTCTTGTGCTCTCACTGTGATCACTGTGCATGCTTATTCCTGCCCTGAGCACTTTTGACGTAGTGCCCCCACCTTAGCGGGGTCTACTGACCTCCTGGTCAAAGGATATTTCAATCTTCTCAGTCGAATTGACTCTTTGGGATCATGATTGAAACAAAAACAATTATACATAGGCCCCCTTTTCTCCTTTAGGCACAGGTCCTATCAGACCCGCGGGCTATTCCTTCACGCTTCCAAAACTCCAAGTTTTAGTCACTAGCCCCTTTTTCATTAGCCCTTTCCTTGATAAGACCATGGGCTATGACCTCATGGAAAACTGTGATTGCGGGCATGGGAAAGAGTGGTTTTAGGCCAATCCGCTTTTCACCCTGTAATTAACCTCCAGCTGCCACGTATCACTTTGTTAAAACCGTGGTATAAATTGCGGCCCGCTCTCAGATTTTTAACACCCGAGCAAGTTCTGGCCCCACAATCTATCTCGTATATCGATCTCCAATCCCTTGGCGATGATCCATGATCAACGAATTCTATCTATCCTCCCATTTCTACCTTCTTTCCTCCCACACGCGATCCTAGATCTACACAATCTGTCGACATGTAGCTTCCTTCCCAAATCAACGACTACGGTTGATTTCGACTCTTCAGCCCTCGAGAGTTTCAACTCTCAACTATATGCTTTTCCTCATATGACAATATTACAGAGTGGAATATCTATTGACACCTATCCTCAACAATCAAACAATTCTGACAAACTCTAGCTCTCTGGCCTTTGGGAGTTCTCACGTCTCCACACACACAAATATCCAGAGTGAATTTCCTCGGAGTGACAGATCTTCTACCACACATCCCTTCCAAAACAATGACCCTGATTCTTTTCGGGACTTTGGTTCTTTCTGACCAAGACCAGATCAACGGTCCTTCGACATCCTCCTCGATAAACGATCAAGATATCCTTCGATACTTTGACGCTTTCATCCTCTGCTTTCCTCAAGAGTGCTCCATAGCCATAGTTCCATATTTGGTGCCACACATCCACTTTTAGATCCACGACCATGATTTACTTTGGATGTTTCTCCTCCTCCTTGTCCACAAACTACCGAAGTTGTGGATCTTACGCCACCTGTCCTCCTTGACGATGGACTATCCCAAATCACTTCGAGACTTCAGGACTTTGACAAGTCCACTTCTCCTGCGCACAAAAGGGTTAAGTCTCGTGCGCTTACCTCCGAATCCAATGGTTGTTGGTCCTTTGCGCTCATATTTGAAGGATAGATCTGATATCCTCCTGCACGTGTTCTTTCTATCTAGATGTGAAATTCGATGACCATATCTCTTCCTCTGGAGATGATCTGACGGTAGCTATCGCTCCTCCTCCTGATCTTTTTCTTTCTCCCAAAATTGGAAAGTTTCTAAGTGTCAAGGCTTTGACCTTTGATCCTTCTGCGAGTCTTTGAATTTGGGTCTCATCTTCGTTGTCATAAGTGTTATCTCTTCCAAGTTTTAGGACTTAGAATGAGACCGTCTCCCATGCACTCCTTGCGTTATCTCTTCTGAGATTTTTGATTTACTCAGTCTCCTAAGGGTCTCGACCCTTCTGTTTCCTTTCAAAGGAAAACTTCGTTCCCTCCTGGCAACCTTCTAGTCAAAGAACACCTTGCTGAGCGTTTTCTACAAAGTGTTCAACAACTCTATGAGTATCTTCCTCTGATACTCTTCTCCCTGAAATTGACAAAGAGTTATCTCTATGCACACTTGCACTCGCTCGATGCCTGACTGATAAAGCCCTACAAAGTTCTCAATTATTCTATCTCTCTCTGAACTCAGCACAAAGTTCTTCCTATGCACTCCTTTCACTTTTGCTTATGAAGGTTCAATGATATCTCTTCTGAGCTTATCTGAGGTTAACTTACCTCTGTCAATGCACTCCTTGCATTCAGTGTGCACTACTTGCACTCAAAAACTCAAAGAAGAGAAACAATTGAAACTTATTCAATACTTCACTAGTTTACACATTCAGACCAATCTGAATTAAGAAAACGTTCAGATTTCATTTTCTTTCCAATCTCTTCTCTGCTCTGTAATCATTTTCGGGCACTAGCCCCTTTCTCTTAGTCCCCAACCCACACGACCATGGGTCGTGACCAAGTACTAGATCACTAGGTGCTTACTCGGGCCTTTGGCCTTCCGCTTTAGAAGATTTGAAAGCACCCCACAACAATATCTTGGAGTTCCAGATTACCAAACTCACGACGTAGGGTGGATCAATTGTTCATGTCTACTAATCATCTGACGATTGACACTTACTATGGAACCTCAGGCGTCTGAATTTCAGAACTTCGAAGCTTTGGGACTTCAGAGGATTTCACATATGCACATCCGAACTGTTAATCTCCGAACATTCTCGACTATGTTAGTGGAAGTTGAAGCGAGAGTTTCGGAAGGAGTGTTGTCAAAATGGACAATACTCAGAGTTCTAACCCAAGGTTACAACACTGAGCCTGGATGGGCCATGTTAGTTGAAAATGAAGAAAAAATTTCGGAAAGAATTGTTGTCGAAGTTGACAAAATTCGAGTTCAGACCCATGGTTTCAAACACTGAGCCTGAATGGGCTAGACAAGTGGTCATTGGACCCAAGGTTTCAAGAGGAAATTGTGTCTGAAGGACCAATTTCGAACCTCAAAACATTCCTGAGTGCCAAGAGGTTACCTTGGCCATGTTACGAAGCTTAAGAGGAGTAACGGTGTCGTAAAACCATGGCATAAGTGGTGTTGGGCCACAGAGTAATGTGGACCTTAGGATCTGTTTGGGAGAAGGAGAATCCTTCACGACAGTCAGATTTGGGGAAGGTACAGAAGAGTTAACCCAGAAGCCCTTCGGACTTCGCGACTTTAGTGAAGTCTAATGTCAGAAATAAGAGAAGGGCTGAAGCCCGAAGCTCCAAAGTGGATCTACATCATAGATCTGGAGAGAAGAGCTTGGTCGTTGGATTAACCAATGTTAAAAGGTCAAACACAATTGGTGGATTTACTCCAGCTAAAATATAAGTACCATTTCTGTGTTTAATTATGTATTTTATGCATGTTTGGATTACTGAAAATGTATCATGTGTTCCATTGCATGTGGACTTACTGTTAATCTCAATTGAATCTATATGGTAGAAATAATTATGTGTTTATTGTGAATAAGTGTTTTAATTTCATTAAAATGCATGTTATATATATCATATAAGTTTATATTCCACGTGGTAGCATTACCCGGCTTGTTGGAAGGCTAGGTTATTTGGATAACATTATCAGAGCGTAGTGAAGTGTCGTGTTGGTGGCGTTGCCCGGTCTCTGGATGGTCGGGGATGTTAAAATATGGTATCAGATCATGTTTACAACACTGATCTTGGATGGGCCATGTTAGTGGAAGTTGAAGTAAGAGTTTCGTAAGGAGTGTTGTCGAAATGGACAAAACTCAAAGTTCTGACCCAAGGTTACAACATTGAGCCTGAATGGGCCATGTTAGTGGAAAATAAAGAAAATTCGAGTTTAGACCCATGGTTTCAAACATTGAGCCTGAATAGGCTGGATAAGTGGTCATTAGACCCAAGGTTTAAAGAGGAAATTGTGTCTGGAGGACGAGTTTCGAACCTCAAAACGTTCATGAGTGCCAAGAGGTTACCTTGGTCGTGTTATGAAGCTCATGAGGAGTAACAGTGCCGTAAAACCACAATAGAAGTGGTGTTGGGACATAGAGTAATGTAGACCTTAGGATCTGTTCGGGAGAAGGAGAATCCTTCACGACCGTCAAATCTGGGAAAGGTGGAAAAGAGTTAACCTGGAATCCCTTCAAACTTCATGACTTCAGTGAAGTTTGATGTCAAAAACAAGAGAAGGGACGAAGCTCAAAGCTATCAAGTGGATCTACACAGTAGATCTGGAGAGGAGAGATCGACCGTTGGATTAACCAATGTCAAAAGGTCAAACGCAGTTGGTGGATTTACTCCAGCTAAAAGATAAGTATCATTTCTGTGTTTAATTATGTATTTTATGCATGTTTGGATTACTGGAAATGTATCATGTGTTCCATTGCATGTGGACTTACTGTTAATCTCAATTGCATCTGTATGGTAGCAATAATTATGTGTTTATTGTGAATACGTGTTTTAATTTCATTAAAATGCATGTTATATATATCATATAAGTTTATATTCTGTGTGGTAGCGTTACTCGGCTTGTTGGAAGGTTAGGTTGTTTGGGTAGCGTTATGAAATCTTAGTGAAGTGTCATGTTGGTGGAATTTCTTGGTCTATGGAGGGTCATGGATGTTAAAAATTGTGTCTCTAAACCTAAAAACAAGCTTCACCAAAAAATTAAGGTGAACTTAGCATCTATGTCTGAAATTATGGTTTTAGGAAAACCATGCAACTTGAATATATCTTTCATGAAAACATTGGCAACATCTATGGCTTCAAAAGTAGACTTTATGGGAATAAAATGAGTTTCCTTGCTCAACTTATCCACTACAACCATGATTGTATCATGTTGTTTGACAATCTTTGGTAACTCGTTATAAAATACATGAAAATCACTTCCCATTTCCATTCTGTTATCTGTATAGGTTGCAATAGTCATGCAGGGTGTCGATGCTCGACTTTCACATGTTGGCACTCTAAACACCTCAAAATATAATGAGAAATGTCTTGCTGCATCCTGGGCCAATAATATAGTTTCCTAACTGCTTTCACCATTTTCTGGTAACCAAGATGGTTGACGTATGGCCTCCTATAGAACTCATCCATAATAAATTTCCTCAGATCTGTTGAATTAGGCACACATAGCCTCTTATTGTACATCAATAGATTATGATCCCTTCGTTGATATCCTTCATACCTCTTTTCCTTTGGTTCTTACTTCAAATTTTCCTTCACTTGATTGAAGAACTCATCATCCGACAAGAGGGTCTTAACACTCTTTTGAATGTTGGACTCTCCTAAACTTTCTACTACTAAGTGTATTATCTGAACGCTTCGACTGAGCACGTCAGCTACTTTGTTCTCTTTTCCTTTTATGTGTTTGATTTCAAAGTCAAACTTGTTGATCAACACTATCCAATTGACCTGTCTAGAATTAAACCTTGGTTGGTCAAACAAATACTTTAGATCACAATGGTCAGTCATGGGGATAAATCTCCTCCTGAGCAGGTAATGTCTCCACATCTTCAATGCATGTACAATTGTGGAAAATTCTAGGTCATGGGTAGCATACTTCTGGTCATAATCGTTCAACTTCCATGATTTATAACAAACCACTTGTTCTTCTTGCATGACAAATCCATCGAGTCCCTCCTTGCAAATATCTGTGCAAACCAAGAAGTTCTTTTTTGGGTCTGTGATCTTTAAAACACGGGGGTTGGTCAACAACTGCTTTACTTTCCAGAAACTATCTTCACACTCTGGTGACCACACAAACCTCTTTCCCTTCCTTTTCATTGACATAATAGGATTTTCGATCTTGGAGAATACCTTGATGAATCTACTATAATATCTAGCTAATCCCATGAAGGATCTCAATTCTGTCATGTTTCTATGGGCATGCCAATCCATGATTTGTTTGATCTTTGTAGAGTCTAATGTGGCTCCTTCGACTGAGATTACATGGCCTAGATATTGGATTTCATTTTTAAAGAAATCACACTTGCTAAATTTGGCATATATTTGATGCTCTCTTAACACCTGTAACACCATCCCAAGACATTCTTCATGCTCCTCTCGATTCTTGGAATACACCAAAACTTCATCCACAAACACTAAGAAAAACTTGTCTAAATACTTGTTGAGCACACTATTCATCAAACACATGAATGTATCTGGTGCATTTGTAAGTCCAAATTGCACCACAACAAACTCATTATGCCCATACCTTGTCCTAAAGGTTGTATTGTGGATGTTTTCGTCTTTAATCATGAATTGATTATATTGTTGCAAGATTGGTTGTTCTCATTGATGTCAACCCTAGTCATGGGTTTTGGACTGCAAGATTGATGAAGGTATTTGGACGTGAAGGACAATACACATGCAGATACAACACCCATGAATGGATAGTATACATAATTTTGTTTTTGGTGGTATGTGGCATGTCACATGGATCCTCATGGTTGAGGAGAATTGGATTTTTGAAGATGACAAAGTGAATTGAAGAAGGAAGTACATGTAGGCATTGAATATAATTAAAGAACATAATTACAAAGTAAGAAAGTGTCAGGTTGGACCTAATGTTAAAAGGAAGTGACATAAATGGTATAAATAAATATCATCATACATTCATTTTACACAGAAGTTGAATTTCATAGGAAATCAGAAGTAAAGAAGGCCAAGTTTCAAGGGAGGATGAAGTCTTTTGGTGATGTGTTCTAAGGTATGTTATTTTAAGGACATCTTACCATTTTCGCTATAAATTATTTTATATAATGATTTAGATGGTGAAATTGCTATGGTATTGAGAATACATATCAAGGTACATGTGGTAAAAGTTTCATCTCTTGATTCACTACAATTATGGAGATACACTCTGTGGAAGATAGGGATTTTGACCAGTCTTGAAGCTAGTCAATAAACAAGTGTTTCGGGTAAAACAGTCATAAATTCTTCATAGAGAATCCAAATGAAGTGGGACAAATTTTATTGGAAATAGTACAAAATTTAGTTTCACGTGTGAGAGTTTTAGAATTTGATGTTAAATATTGAGCCCGGGGAATTCTGTACAGGTATGGTCTCCTGAATAAACCATAATTGAACAAGGTCTACCATTCTCTCTATAACTTATTTTTGGGGAGGATTCAAGGACTGAAACTTGGAGAAGTTTCAAAGAATTCATTGAGTAATATTATCTACAGTATAAGATTATTCCAATAATTGAATAATTTCATAAATTGAAGAAGTCTGAGGAATCGTTATTAGGTTCTATGTGATGATTGGTTGATGGTGATGAGTTAATGTAAAGTTTTATTATCTCTCATATATTCTTGGGTGGAAGGAAGGGGTAAGGATGGAGAGTTAAACCCTCTCTTGATATTGTAGGATTGTATCTTCCTCTTGGAGGTTTATCCCTCCCTTTACATTTTAAAGCTATAGCTACCTTTGGAAGTCATTACTTCCCTTGAACAATAACTATTGATTATTTCTCATATATTGTGCATGGTGTATTGGTGTAAATATTATACTATTGTTCATTTCTTATTGGATATAGTTAAATGGCTTAAGTATAAGTTGAAAAATGTTTTAAAATGTACTTGATACTGATTCATCCCCCTCTCAGTATCAACAATTGGTATCAGAGTAGTTGCCTTCAGAACAATTTAACCACTGGAAGGAAAATCCTGAGCAGAGATGGATGACCATGAGAACATTTCAAATGGGATTCAAATATTTGATGGAAGATATTATGCATGCTGGAGTGATAGAGTAAGAACTTACCTAACAACTTTGGGAGTAGACATTTGGTACTCAGTTGTAAATGGCTATGTAATCCCAAATAATGCTCCAACCGATCCAAATGAGAAGAAGCTTATGAGTTGTAATTCAAAAGCCAGACATGTTAGTCGAGGAACATTGGCACCAACTATTTCTAGAAAATTGATGGGTTACAACACTGCTAAAGAGGTATGAGACAAACTCAAGAGTATCTACAAAGGTGATCCAAAAGTTAAGCAGGTCAAGCTTCAACGACATAGAGAAGAATTTGAAAATTTGAATATGAATGAAAAGGAAGATATTGCAACATATTTTTTTAGAGTTGATGAAGTTGTTAATTCTATCAGAGGATTAGGTGAAGAGCTCGATGAATCCTTGGTTGTACAAAAAGTGTTGAGATCACTTCTCTTGAAGTATAATGCTAAGGTCTCCACCATTGAAGAAACTAGGGACTTGACCAAAACGACAATGGATGAATTACATGGGTCTCTTATAGCATATGAAATGAGAACAGATACAGAAAGTGACCAGCCAAACAATGAAGCATCCTTTAAAGCCATAAAAAAGACAAAAGACAATGATAACGACCTTGATGAAGAAATAACAAATTTCGTAAGAAGGCTCTAGAAGGGAAGTGGAAGATACAAAGGTAGGTCTCCTCTCAAATTCTTTAACTGTGGTAGAATAAGACATATTGTTGAAAATTGCCACTATAAAAAGAGAAGTCTCAACAATAAAAAGAGCTTCTACTCCAAGGATGATGACATCTCCTTAGATGAGAGTGATGAAGAAGATAATGATGGAGGAGAAGTCCTATTCATAACCCAAGAAACCTAGGATGATGATCACAAGAATTCTAAAGAAGAAGAAATCATTTCTGAAGAAGATTTAGATGAAGAAACCAACCTTGATTCCTTTAGGGGATACACAGACAATGCAGAGAGTGAAGAAGAAGATGATAATCTTGAAAAGTTGAAGCATGTTGAAACTGAAAATAGCAAGCTTAGAAACAAAAACATAATACTAAAAGGTGAATTGAGTAGTTGTGAAGAAGATAATTACAAGCTTGAAAATACTATTGATAGATTGAAGGAACAATTAGAAGATTATGAGAAACTGAAAGCAGAATTGGATCACACAAAAGGGGAGCTACTATTGACAACAAAAAATTTGAAGAAGTTCGAAAAAAGAACTGAAAAATTAGATGAGATCCTTAGCAATCAAAGATCTCCAAATGGAAAGATAGGACTAGGATACAATGACAGTTTGAAAACAACAAAACAAGAGAATGAAGATGAAAATTATGAAACCAACACTCCAGAACAAGTTGAACAACAAGATAGAAGACTATAATTTAGAAGGAATGAGACATCAAGAAGATCCTTTCCCATCAGGTATGAAAGAAATCTTTATGAAGGAAACTATAGAAGAATAGATCGTGAACCCATATGGACCACACCACAAAGAATATCACTTACTCCCAGGTATCAAAATTTCTTTATTGGACATTGTTATACTTGTGGAAATTTTGGACACAGGGCAATCAATTGTAGAATCAATGAAAGGAATAACTATGCAAGCTACATGAATGATGAAAATAGTAGATATGGAAATGTTCGTAGACCTGTCAACAAAATTTATAATCCATTTGACCCATTAATGGATCAAAATATTGTATGTTACAAGTGCAATAATCTTGGTCACAAATCACAAGATTGCAGAGAGATGAAGGAATATAATCATATGCCAAATGTCTGTATACCAAATACAACATGGAAAAGGAAAGAAATTCCATAAAATGAAAATTGTCAAATAACATTAGTCACTAAAGAATGCAAAGAAGAAGATGAATGGTTCATAGACAGTGGGTGATCATCTCATATGACCAGAGATCAAAGAAAATTTGCCAGCTTGAAGAAAAAGGTTAGAAATGTTGCATTTGGAGATGACTCATCTACCAAAATACTTGGAAAAGGAACTGTAAAGATTGGAAGTGAAAATGTAAAAGAAGGAAAACTCCTATTGGTTGAAGATATGAAGCATAATCTCCTCAGTGTCAGCAAAATATGTGATCAAGGATACAATCTAACGTTTGACTTCCAAAAATGTAAAATTATAGAAAATAACTCAGGAAGATTGGTTGCAACTGCAACAAGAAGACCGAACAACATATACATCCTAGACATGAAGAAGAGAGAGAAGATAAAAGCCACACAAAAGGATTCCAAGGAAGAAAAAGTCCCAAAGACAAAAAATAAGGATGAAGTATTATTGAGTGCCACATGTTCAGGGAGAGCAACCCCAAAGAAGAGAGTTAACTTTTTTCATTAAACTCATGGGGATCAGCTCTAACCTTTTCCATTGATGTCAAAGGGGGAGAGAAATTGGGATCATGATGATAGGGGGAGCATGAGTGTTGCCATAAATGACAAAGGGGGATATTTTTGCAAGATTGGTTGTTGTCATTGATGTCAACCCTGGTCATGGGTTTTGGACCGCAAGATTGATGAAGGTATTTGGACATGAAGGACAATGCACATGAAGATACAACACCTATGGATGGATAGTATACATAATTTCATTTCTGGTGGTATGTGGCACATCATGTGGATCCTCATGGTTGAGGAGAAATGAATTTTTGAAGATGACAAAGTGAATTGAAGAAGGAAGTACATGTAGGCCCTGAAGATAATTAAATAACATAATTACAAAATAATAAAGTGTTAGGTCGGCCCTAATGTCAAAAGGAAGTGACATAAATGGTATAAATAAATATCATTATACATTCATTTGAAACAAAAGTCGAATTTAAGAGGAAATAAAAAGTATAGAAGGCCAAATTTCAAGGGAGGATCAAGTCTTTTGGTGATGTGTTCTAAGGTATGTTATTTTCAGGTCATCTTACCATTTTCGCTATAACGTTTTTTCTAGAATGATTCATATGGTGAAATTGCTATGGTATTGATACAACATATCAAGGTACTTGTGGTAAACATTTCAGCTCTTGATTCTCTATAATTATGGAGATACACTCTGTGGAAGATAGGGTTTTTGATCAGTCTTGAAGCTAGTCAATAAATAGGTGTTATGGGTAAAACAATCATAAATTGTTCATAGATAATCTAAATGAAGTGGGAAAAATTTCATTGAAAAGAGTACGAACTTTGTTTTATTGTGTGAGAGTTTCAGAATTTGATGTTAAATATTGAGCGCAGGGCATTCTATACAAGGAAGGTCTCTTGAATAAACCAAAATTGAACAAGGTCTACCATTCTCTCTATAACCTCTTTTTGGGGAGGATTCAAGGAGTGAAACTTGGAGAAGTTTCAGAGAATACATTGAGTAATATTATCTATTATCATATTAATCCAAGAATTGAATAATTAAAGAAATTGAAGAAGTCTCAGGAAGCAATATCAGGTTCTATGTGATGGTTGGTTGATGTTGATGATTTAATGTAAAGTTTTATTATCTCTCATATATTCTTGGGTGGAAGGAAGGGAAAAGGATGGAGAGTTAAACCCTCTCTTGATATTGGAGGATTGTATCTTCCTCTTGGA
>JZKD02S1933186.1:102653-132533 GCA_000966675.3 Picea glauca
CTCATCACGAGCCGACCTATTATGACCATGGGCATGTAGCGGTATGACACTACCACCTATCTGGTCACCAAACCAGGGTAGTGGCTCTTGGTGGCATAGCCAAGAGAAAGGGGGTATCATCACGAGCCAACCTTCTCATCTCCATGAATTTTTTTTGGATAACGCTGTCACCCCTGGTCATCAAGCTAGGAAAATGTCCCTCAATTCTTCCCTTGAAGAACAAAAGAAAATGATTAAAAGATAATAAATATAAGAGTAAAACACAGTAAATGGACTAGGAAACAATAACATCTATGACAAGGTGCAACTCACCCTCTATAAAGGAACCCACATGTAAGACATACATTTCCCTGTTATTACTGCACCCCATGCCCAAACACTTACCCTATGCCACATCATACACTTGCATGACCCGGATTGGATCCCACCTAGGAAACACCCGAAACTTGAGGAAGGTTAGCCCAATAGGACACCCTGAGACTTTCTCCAAACTTAACTTGTCAAATTTAAAAATGTATTTGAGCATTTGCCTGGGTAAAGGGGGGTTTGATGCACATATTTGGGTAATATAATTATTGAATGTGATTTACATGTTATGATCCCTATGATTTATGAACCCTTGGAGGGCATAGCTTTTTTTGTTGTAGGACCTTTCCCGATGGATAGGTACACGTGAGGAAATGACTAGCTCAGACCTTCATGGGTATTAAATCCCATAGATAGATGTTGCAACCCCATCTAGGGGCAAGAAGACATCAAAGATTTGCACCAGAAAGAAAGAAGGACGTTTCCCTTGGAGATACCCTGCCAAACCTAGACCTAGGGAGATCTTTCTCTTCCACATGGATGTTAGCCTTTGAAATCCCAGGATGTCACCATCATGACTCTGGGTGTCATCCTGAGCTAGGTTTTACATTTTGGAGGTAGTTTTGAGATGGGTGGCATGTGTGGGCATCATCTAGGCCCCTTGGAGGCCAAGCATTCTGCATCCTAAGCCCAACGTTCCACCTTAGGGCATCAATGTTACCCTATAAGGGAATGACATCACCCTTGGAGATGTGTTTAGATGTTAATCAATTTTATTTATGTAAAAATTGGATTTTAATGTAAATTGGCTAGGTCGGCCTTTTATTTGACCTAAAATTAATTAAAGGTCAAATTTTTGTATAAATAGAGATAAAGTAATCTCATTTTATCATCATAAATCCTCATACAAGAGGAAGAGGACTGAAATTTGCACCCTATTTGGGATTTCTTGGATGAAATAGTGAGGCACACTTGTCTTGGAGGCTAAAATTTTCAACTTGGATCATTTTTGGTGAAGTTACTTGGAAATTTAGGGTTTTATTGCTTGATTATTCTTGGTGAAGTAATTGAATTTGAAATATTTTGAATGGTTATGGTATATTTTCTTATTCATGTTGAAGATTATGAAATTGGTTGCTTGACAAACCCTAGGAGTAAAGGACTTAAGTTGCTACTTCTTTGCTCTTCATTTTCTAGACTTTACTAAAGTGATTTGACCTAGACAAACTTCTAAAGCCCTAAAGTGATAGCACTTTAGAAGCCATTTCCTCATTGTTGTTGCTCTTAATTTTTTTCAATAGTCTAAGGAGAAGGAAGGTGCTAGGGCCTAGAAGTTCCTACTCTCTAGTATCTCACCTCTCTATAAGTGTAGATCCAGTTGATTTTTCATAATAATTAGGTTAAGCATGTAGTTCATTTCAAGTTCATCATGTCTTAACCATAAAAAAGAATGTTGCAACAACCAAGATCACAAGAAGAAACACCATGCACAAGTACACAAGATACATCCTGGGAAACCCTTCTCAACAAGGGAAGAAAACCCAGCCAAATCCTTTGCTATATTCTTCAAGAGAAAGACTTGTCACCACCAATAATGACTTAGCACACAAGAGGGTGCATAAGCCCTAGAAGACTAGCACCCAAGAGAGGTGCGCACCTTTGCCAAAGAGAAGTACTTGCTGAAATTTCCAAAACACACAAGAAGGATATGATTCTACAATGGAGAATCATCTCCTACTTATATTAGACTTTGACCAATTAACAAGGTCATCTATTGGCACAACAAGGTCGACCTTTCTAAGTCAAATATACTTATTATTATATTTATTATTTATTATAATTAATATTGATATTAATATTAATTATCTGTTACATTTATTATTAATCACATTAAGGTGGGGCCGACTTGAACCCTTTACATAACAATTAGGGTTACATGTAGGTCTGAATCTTGAACAATATATATAACAAAGGATCTGATACACCCACTAGTGCTCATCCACTAGGGGCACATCCATAGGGATGTCATAGATCTGATTCATTGCATTACATAGATGAACCAGGTCTTCACATGTTCACATGTGCTCGTCCACAAACACATCCACTCTACAGATCTTCTTTCCCACTGCCACCAACATGAGAATCATCTAGAGTCATCTTGTCAACT
The DNA here is from genome assembly GCA_000966675.3 of Picea glauca. Lineage (NCBI taxonomy): Eukaryota > Viridiplantae > Streptophyta > Pinopsida > Pinales > Pinaceae > Picea > Picea glauca. The sequence continues at coordinate 105,127 of JZKD02S1933186.1, forward strand.
CTGCTGCTTAGAGGAGGCTATCACATCATCTCCATTTCTGTTCACATGAAAATGTGGCCAACACTTTTGGGATTTCTCACGTTCACCTTGTGCTCAGACACATGCTTGTCCAAACTCAACAGATCGATTTTCCACTGGATAATCATCTGGAGTTATTCTCACTCATGTCATGGAGGAGGTCATCTCTACATTCCTAGATTTGTCCCATGATGGAACTACGAACCCTTCTTAGGGGCTTTCTCTCAGGTTTGTAAGCTGAGAGAAAGACTTCCATAGCTGCTATGTTCCACATCTCAGAGGTTTGTAAGCTGGAGGATGTCTCCCATAGCTGCATTCATCAACAAATCCTAGAAGACTTAAGGTGATACTCTTCTAGCATCCATTCTTTACTTAGACACATATAATCATTGTTGCTAATACTTTGAAGTGAAGGATGCCACCTGTTGACTCCATTACCTCTATACAGGCACTAGTCTTCACATCTCTCCTCTTTGAGAAATCATCAAACTTCAAACGCAACTTCTACTTGCTACCCTACTAACTAAAACTAACCCTAACTTAGCCTAGATCACTTGTATTTTTGATGCTGTCATAAAATATTGCTACAACCATATAAATGCAGAAATTTTTATGTAAAACTGACCTTAAATGCTAGTTAGACACTTCATAAATTGCATATGACAATTGATTATCATTTTTCCTAGTTAAAGATACTTTTTCATTGTCTTTTCAAACAATTCTGAGGCGTATTTCTTGCAGTTGTTATAAAATAATGTTTGTTGTTGTAAGATTTCATATTGCTGCAATTTTATGTCAGCCAACTTATATTTCAAAGGTTCATTGTCTTATTGAAGCTCTAACATCATTTTGTACTTGAAAAACTTCCATATTTTTTCTTGTTGTCTTGTTCTAGGCAGGTACACCTCATTCATTACTTTTGCTTCATCTCTTTAAGACAAAAATACCTTTTGACTTGAGTGACTAGTGAGAGGGGGGTATTTTTTCATCCTTGCCTTAGTTTCATCATACTTTTAGGTCACTAGGGATGTCTCCCTTGGGGTAATTTTAACATACTCCTAAATAGCAAGGGGTTTCTTATTAAGGTGATAGTGATAGGTCACCCCCTTGTTACGCTAATCTTGCCTCACTTTCTTTGGTATTTGGGAAAGTGCATATTGTGCGATAATAGACCCAACGTTGTGAGAATTGGTAGGTCAATGCTCCTATAATATACACTCGAAGTTTGTAGGAATTTTTATTTTTATTTTTCTCCAATCCTTTGGTTTTCAAACTAAAATAGTAAAAATGAATATTTTTAATGAATTTATAGACATTTTTCAACATATTTTGTAAATTAATGCACCATTTTACTCTATTTTTCTTCTAGATTTTGGGTATTGTTATATCTAACCTATGATAAATAATTCTTCTATTTTTTGCAGCTTGGTGGATGTCAAAAGAAAATTTTAAGAAGTATTTGTTCCATTGTTATTTCTTTAGATTTAGAGAAATTTTTTCTTGACTAACATAATAGGAATATTTATTGATTTCTTCTTTGCATTATTAACCTCAAATTATCATTATTTTAGTTCATGATTGACCCTTCTGAGTTACGATGGTTAAATCACTTTCCCTCTGTCATTTTTCATGAATTAAGTGGTAGAATCCCACTTATCCTGGGTTTCCCTAGTTAGCACCTTGCTTGATTTTTTGTACCCATATTGAGTTCTCTCATAGGCTTGGGAGACCTATTAGTCCTTTCATGAAATTGATTTTAACTACGCGATTCACTCTCGGTCTTTTTTTTACCATTTCCTGATAGGATCACATGTATTTTGTTATGCATTTTCTTTTTCTCACAAGATACTTTCTCAAGTCTTATGTTCAATGCTTGATTGTAGCCTCAATATTATCATATACATTCATTTGTGTCGCTTTTCCTTTGTATCCATGGCATTTACATTTCAAAATATATCCATGGAAGAAAATATTTTGAGATTCCATTTCCTACCCAGTATCTCTTTTGCATTTTTTTCATAGGTCTGTTCCATGTGCCTGGAACATCGTTGCATGCCAGACAACATTCATTTCTTCCTCTATACTATGGAATTGTTTCATTTATTTTTAGGTTTCTCTCACATGAAAAATACAAAAATAAAATTATATTTATAAAAAAATAGCAGTAGGGGGGAATTGAGACCTTCATTATGTTCTGAATATGAAGCAACAACTCATGTTGCATTTAAACAAATCACTTATATTGTGTTAGTCTTTTAGAAATTGGATTTTAGTAATTTTCTTTAGGAATTGCACCATGATTATGATTTTTTACACTCTGATTGGTTACTCTTCCAGTCACTATGGAGATGACCTTAGTACCTTCTATGTTTTTGGATTATATCAATGATCCCTTTTGGTGTCTATTATTTCACAAGTCATTATTATGTAATGATTATGTTCAAAGGATGTTTTAGTATGAGTTAGCATTCCTCATATTTTTTGACCATCCATTTCGATCTTCCGTCTTATAAAGTTTTTGTTAGTTGTCATCATTACCATTGTTTTTGCTTATGCTAATGTGGAAGGATTCATCATTTCTAGAAAATCATGTCCTATCAACTATGATACATTTATCTAGGAGGTTGACTTAAATTCATATCACCTTTTCACTTTCTTTCATCATTGGTTTATGCCTTACCTTGCTATGACATGCCATGCCATGCCATGCCTTGCCTTTCCATGCCTTTCCATTCCATGCCACGCCTTTCCATGCCATGTCTTTACATGTCATGCCTTTCCATGCCATGTCATTCCATTCCATGCCTTTCCATTCCATTCCATGCATTTAATTTCCCTTCTATGCCATGCCATGCGATGCCTTACCTTTCCATGCCATGCCATACCATTCCTTGCCTTTCCTTTCCATGCCATGCCATGCCATGCCTTGCCTTGCCATGCCATGCCTTGCCTTTCTATGCCATGCCTTGACTTGACATGTCATGCCATTCCATGCCTTGCCTTTCCATGCCATACCTTGCCTTTACATGCCATGCCTTGACTTGGCATGTCATGCCATTCCATGCCTTGCATTTCCTTTCCTTTCCATGCCATGCCTTGCCTTGCCAAGCCATGCCTTTCCAAGCCATGTCATTCCTTGCCATGCCATGCCTTTCCATGCCTTGCCTTGTCATGCCATGACTTGTGATTCATTTCCTTTCCTTTCCATGCCATGCTATTCCTTTCTATTCCATTCCATGACATCATTTCAACACTTTTTCAAGGCCAAATTTCTTCATATAAGGCCTCAAATTGGGGTTTTAGTGTTTTTACGAGAATTTTTCATTTTTCAACTATCAGTTATCTCTTAGTTTATGAGTTTAATCAGAAAAGAGAGTTGACAAATAATTCCACTCTATTTATCTCTTAGTTAGTGGTCAATTTTAGAGTCATGCGAGAATTTTCTAAGTTTAGCTGTTTTTCTAAAAAATAGTTGTTTTTCTAAAATTAGTTGTTTTTGAAAATCCCAGATAGTAGTTATAAGGGATTGAACTTTGATTGTAATAGTTAGTATGGAGAAGGAATAAAAGATAATTATTTTTCCATTCTCCTGTTTTTTCATGTATTCTTTGATCTTGTGAATAAATATCAGGCTTTAGCTACATCATTTCCCTCGGAAAAGCCCTGAAAAATCCCTACATCACATGCCTTGCCATGTCATGCCTTTCCTTGCCATTCCATTTCATTCCATGCCTTTCATTTCCTTGCCTTTCCATGCCATTCCATTCCATGCCATGCCATGCATTTCCTTGCCTTTCAATGCCTTGACTTTCCTTACCTTGCCAAGCCATGCCAAGACATGCCTTGCCTTGCCATGCCATGCCTTGCCTAGCCATGCGAAGCCATGATTTTCCTTTCCATGCATGCATTTCAATTCCATGCCTTTCGATGCCATCCCATTCCATTCCTTTCATTTCCTTTCCATGACATGCCATGTCATGCCTTGCATTTCCTTTCCTTTCCATGCCAGGCCTTGGCTTGCCAATACATGCCTTTCTAAGCCATGCCTTCCCTTGCCATGACATGGCATGGCATGACATGTCACGCCTTTCCATGCCATGCATTGAGATTCCTTTCCTTTCCATGCCATGCTATACCTTTCCTTGCCATGATTTATGTTTCCATACCATGCATTTCCTTTCCTTGTTATGACATGGCATGCCTTGCATTGCCTTGCCTTTCCATGCCATGCATTGCCTTGTCATGCCTTTCCTTGCCTTGTCATGCCATACCTTTCCTTGCCATGCCATGCCATGTCATGCCTTTCCTTGCCATGCCATTCCTTGAATTTCCATGCCATACCTTGCCATGCCATGCCATGCCTTTCCCTGCCATGCCATGCCTTGCCTTGTGTTCCATTGCCTTCCATTGCATTTCCTTGCCTTGCCTTGTCATTCCATTCCTTGCCTTTCCATGCCTTGCATTGCCTTGTCATGCCATGCCTTTCCTTGCCTTGAATCGCCATGCCATGACTTTCCTTGACTTTACATGCCATACCTTGCATTGCCTTGTGTTTCCTTGCCTTGGATAACTACAATTCATCTAAAATGTACTTTCATCACGATATTCATGAAACTAGTTGTTTGTAAAAATATAGATATTTTCATCATTATAGAGAATTTCTTTTCCTTTGAGTCACCCATAAGAAATTTATCACTATAAACATAAACACCATTAAATTATTTCCAAAGTCAATTAACTTCTAATAATTTGTTTTCAAGTTAATTTAATAAAATTTTTATGGTAATCATGTATCATACTTTTTTTTCGCTTAAAAAAATAATGCTTGTACTAAATGAACAAGTTTAATACCTAAAAATTAAAATCAAAGGATTCAATAAGCATGTAATTATACAACTTGTAATCCCATCTATCTTAAATAAAAATACTTGCATGAGAATTTCAATGTCATAACATATGCTCTCTTTATTCATATATCTTAGGTATATTCATAGTTGTGAAACATGGATTATCATAATTAATAGGATTTACATAAAAAGGAATGTCACTAAATGGGTTTGTGTTCCATCCTTATGGTGTAGTCTCATTATACTATTGATTCATAATTTCTTTTGTATTGCATGAAAAAAAACATAACTTCAAGGCCTTATTTAAAATCAAAGAAATAAAAACTAATCTTTCAACTCAATAACTTTTATAACAAGATATATCATGTGGACCTAGACCTAGACATTTCATTGCCTTTCCATGTCTATCTTTGCTTGGACTTGTCATGTATTGAATTTCCTTGCCTTGTCTTGCCTTGCATTATCTTTCCTTGCATTTCCATACCTAGACATAGACCTATACCTAGACATTTCATTGTCATGCCTTGCCTTTTCATGCCTTGTCTTTCCATGGTCTATGTCATGGTATAGGTCATGGTAATGGTCTAGGTCTAGGTATAGGTCTAGGTCATGGTATAGGTATAGGTCTAGGTCTAGGTCTATGTCATGGTCATGTTTTAGGTATATCTCTATTGCCAACATGACCATGAATGGCTTGAGGAGGTGAGTTGCAACTCGTGATAAAAATCAAACCGAGACTCGGATGGATGAACCATCTATTGCATTGGATCTGGGTCACTGAGGTTCAACTATTGGGGCCCCTTCATTGTCGTTTCGTTGTCAAGAATTTTTTTTTTAGAGGATCACTGAGACTAGGGTTTTTCTCAATGAGGCATAATGCAATTCCTAAATAAGAGGTCGATTTTCGAGAACACTGTGTCGAGCAATTGTGGGTAGTGTGGTCATGTGGGCCTTGCCAAAAATATGTGGAGGAGCTTACAAAATTCTATTATGCTGTACGGTATGGATTTTATGCCCCTATACCAAATTTCCAACATGTCCCTAAATGGCCTGAGGAGGCGAGTTGCAACTCACGATAAAAATCTAATCATGAATCAGATGGACGAACTGTCAGTTGCATTATATTTGAGGCATTGGGTTTCAATCAGTAGAGCCCATCCCCTGTCATGCCATTTCCTAGAAAATCATCTGATGGAGGATGTCATGAACTAGAGCTTTGCTTAATGATTCATAGTGCAATTTTTGAACAAGAGGTCGATTTTCAAGAAAATTGTGTCGAGCGATTGTGGGTAGCATGGCCACATGGGATTTGACCAAACAGATGCGTAAGAGCTTACACATTTTCATTATTTTGTTCGGTTTGGATTTTATGCCCCCAGACCAAATTGCCAATATGTCCTAGAATGGCTTGAGGAGGTGAGTTGCAACTCATGATAAAATTCAAACTGAGACTTGGATGGATGAACTGTTAGTTGCATTGGATCTAGGGAACTGGGTTTCATCTAGTGGGGCCCCTCTACTGTCATTCTGTTTCCCGTAAAAACATTTGTTGGAGGATCACTACGACTAGAGTTTTTCTCAATGAGGCATAGTGAAATTTTTGAACAAGAGGTCGATTTTCAAGAACATCGTGCCTAGAGATTGTGGGTAGCCTAGTTGCATGGGCCTTGGCCAAACAAATGTGTGGGAGCTTATATAAATCCGTTATGTTGCCCGATTTGGATTTTATGCCCCAAACCAAATTGTTAACACATATCTAAATGACTTGAGGAGGCGAGTTGCAACTCGTGATAAAAATGAAACCAAGACTTAGTTGGAAAAATCGTCAGTTGCATTGAATCTGGGTCAATGCTTGTTTTTTAAGCGAAATTTCACCAATTTGGATAAATTTCAATTTTTTGGAAGAAAATTAGGCTAATTTTTTCATTTTTTCTTATAAATGAAAAACTTGTAGCCTAATTTATGATTATAGTTAAGCATACACTTATGTTTTTCGCCTAAATAGAAACATTTTCCATGAACATATAATAGGTTTTCTTAATATTTTCGTCAAATCAATGATTATGCATCCCAAATTTTTTGGTATATTCGCTACATATGGATGACTAGTTAGTAGTAACTACTCTTGGGAAAATGATGGATTTTCAATTGAAGTCATGTAAATTTATATAGGACAAGAATATGTTTTTAATAATTTACTTTTATTATTTTTTTCACTTCTTTCAACATGGAGGAGGTATATCATGTTGCATATTAATGTATATAATTTTTTGCATGTATTTTTAAAGATATTTTCCATTGCCATTTTGTTGTTGTTGTAAGTTCCCTCTAATTGATATGATTTTATTTTTTTTCTAAATATTCGTTCATAAGATATTTTTTGTTAATTATTGTCAATGATGCACATGTGACACAAATAGATAGACGTTTTTGCCAAATTTTAAAGGTAATATGAATAAATCAATTGGTTATCACCTATTATAAATGACACAATTCTTTTACAAATATGGCTCGATCTCCAAATGGTTTAATAAGTTATGATTTATGTGGTTTGAATAAAAAAACATTGATTTGGGTAACCGAGTTTCAGCTAGTGGGGCCCCTTCTTGTCATTTCGTTGCTCGAAAAAGCATTTGTTGGAGGATCTCCAGAACAAGGGTGTTGCTCAATGAGGCATAATGCAATTTTTGAACAAGAAGTTGATTTTCAAGAACACTATGTCGGGAGATTGTGGGTAGTGTGGTCTCATGGACCTTGTCCAAATAGACGTGCAATAGCTTACGAAACTCTGTTATGTTGCTCGGTTTGGATTTTATGCCCCCGTACCAAATTGCCAACATGTCCTTGAATGGCTTGAGGAGGCGAGTCACAACTCGCGATAAAACTCAAATCGAGACTCGGATGGACGAACTGTTGGTTGCATTGGATCCATGGCATTGAGTTTCAACTAGTGGTCCTCCTCTTCTATCATTATGTTTCCCAAAAAATCATTTTCCGGAGGATCTATGGAACTAGGGTTTTTCTCAATTAGGCATAATGTAATTTCTGAACAATAGGTCAATTTTCAAGAACACTGTTCCGAGAAATTGTGGGTAGCGTGGCCATGTGGGCCTTGGAAAAACAAACATGCAGAAGCTTACAAACTCCATTATGCTACTCGTTTTAGATTTTATGCCACTGGACCAAATTTCCAACATGTCCCTGAATGACTTGAAGAGGCGAGTTGCAACTCACAATAAAACTTAAATTGGGAATTGGATGGATGAACCCTCGTCTGCATTGGATCTGAGGCACCAAGTTTCAACTAGTGGGGCCCCTCCACTATCATTGCATTGCCCGTAAAAGTGTTTGTTGGAGGATCAACGAGACTAGGTTTTTTTTCAACGAGGCATAGTGCAATTTATGAACAAGAGGTCAATTTTCAAAAACACTGTGTTGGGTGATTATGGGTAGCATGGTCATGTGGGCCTCAGCCAAATAGACATGTGAGAGCTTACATAACTCTTTTATGATGCTCAATTTGTATTTTATGCCCCCAACCCAAATTTCCAACATGTCCCTAAATGATTTGAGGAGGAAAGTTGCAATCCATGATAAAACTCAAGCCGAGACTCGGATGGATGAACTGTTAGTTGAGTTGGATCCAATCCATTGAGATTCAACTAGTGGGGCTCCTATGTTGTCATTATGTTACCCATAAAAGAGTTTGTTGGAGGATCACTGGGACTAGGGTTTAGCTCAATGAGGCATAGTGTAACTTTTGAACAAGAACACTATACCGATTTTCAAGAACACTATACCGAGTGATTGTGGGTAGCATGGTCACATGGGATTTGGCCAAAAAGACATGTGGGAGCTTACAAAAATCTGTTATGTTGCTGGGTTTGGATTTAATACCCCCAGACCAAATTGATAACATGTCCTTGAAAGACTTGAGGACATGAGTTGCAACTCATGATAAAAATCAAACTAGGACTCGAATGGATGAATCGTCAATTGTATTGGATCCGGGGCACCGTGTTTTAGCTAGTATGGCCCATTCGTTGTCATTTTGTTTCTTGAAAAAGAGTTTGTTGGAGGATATTTAGAACTAAGGTCTTTCTCAGTGCTTATTACATATGTTTGACAATTTAACACCTTGTAGGGCTAGACCTAGCATGGCATGGAAAGGAAAGGCATGGCGTGGAAAATCAAGGCAAGAAATGGAAAGGCATGGCATGACAAGGCAATGCATGGTAAGGAATGTCATAACAAGGCATAGCATGTCAGAGCAAGGAAAGACAATGCAAGACATGGCATGCCATGGCATGATAATGAAAGGAATGACATGGAAATGAAAGGCAAGGCATGAAAAGGCATGACATGGAAAGGAAAGGCAAGGCAAGGCATGACATGGAAAGGAAATGCATGGTATTACATGGCATGGAAAGTAAATACATGGCAATGAAAGATATGGTATGGCATGGTAAGGAAAGGCAAGGAAAGGAATGGAAAGACAAGGCATAGGAAGGCATGGCATGGAAAGGAAAGGCATGACATGGAAATACAAAGTATGGCATGTAAATTCAAGGGAGTGCAAGGCATGGCATGTCATGGCATGGAAATACATGGAATGGAATTTTATGGAATGGAAAGGAAAGGCATGATATGGCAAGGAAATCCATGGCATGGAAAGACAAGGCAAGGCATGGTATGCCATGGCAAGGAAAGGCATGGCATGACATGGCAAGGAATGGTATGGAATGGCATGGAAAGTGAAGGCAAGGCATGACATGGAAAGGAAAGGCATGACATGGCATGCCATGTAAAGGCATGGTATGACATGACATGACAAGGACATTCATGGAAAGGAAAGGCATGGCATGGAAAGGTAAGGCAAGGCATGGTAAGGCATGTCATGGCAAGGTAAGGCATGACATGGAAAGACAAGGAAATGCATGGCAAGGCATGAAATGGAAAATCATGGAAAGGAAAGGCATGGAATGGCATGGAAAGGCAAGGCATGGCATGGAAAGGAAAGACATAGCATGTCATGACATCACAAGGAAAGACAATGCAAGGCATGACATGGAAAGGCAAGGCATGGCATGACATGGAAAGGCAAGGAATGGAATGGAAAGGTAAGGCAAGGCATGGCATGGGAAGGCAAGGAATAACATAACATGGAAAGTGTTATCACATGAAATTGTCCAAAGTCATAGGTGACAACTATGAGCGCTGGTGAGCGGGAAAGTGCAGTTTGCACCGGTAGAAATCCCCTATGCAACTCAATTTAGTGTTATCTCCAAGCGCAGATTGGAGCGATTCCATAGTTAGAAGGTGGATAAATTTTAGCTCCGGTGATAAAATAACAAGCGTGCCCAGATCAACGACCACCATTCATTTCATTTCCACAAGCTGCACAGGCGCTAAAATCCAAAGTCGGGATGAAATCCAAACCACGGTATTGTGGGGAGGCTATGTGGTGGAAGATGGTGCATTTTGGTCCCAAAAGAGGTGTGGGTCCAAACCGTTTTCGACGGCCCTGAAATCATGTGTGCGTATAATGTCGTATCCAATAACGACAGGTGGCCACCCGCTAGTCTCCCATCCATGCTCCAATCCCGAGAAGGATTCAGTTAATGAAAAAGGACTAGTAGCTGAAACCTTAGCTCTGTCCATAAATAAGAAGTTTGGAAGCTATGGTCGAGGAGACAAAATTGTCAGCATGAGGTACCACAATGGACGATTTCTTCTTGTAGGACCATACTGATATGAGCTTGCGTCTGACAGGAGGAAACAAGTACAATCTAAAAGAAGGATGCCCAGATGAAAATCCTTGGATGGGATGGCCAGATGACTCTCCTAGTAGTTGTTCATTGATCTGTGTATAAATAGACCAGTTCAAGATTTTGTTATGGTCGTTGAATGGTTGAGAAGAGCTCCCTATGTTGTAATATTTTGATACAAGAGATTTTCTCTAGCTATGTATGAAACCCGAGACTTTCCCATTAATAGAAGTCATCTTCTTTCATCATCTTGTTTAATCTATGTTGAAACACTCATGCATGGAGGATCCATGCAAGGGTTGTAGTTGTATTGTAATGTAGGTTTTATTATAATGTCGATGTGACCTATTTCAATATTTTCTTTATTTACTTGTTTTCTCTTATGATGAAATGATCGTGCATGGAAGATCCATATGAGTTGTTGTAGTTGCATGGTAATGGAGGTTTGATTATTATGCTGCTGTGATATATTTCAGTGTCTGAAACTTGAGTTCAAGAGTGCTCTTGTGCCTGAGGTTTTCTTCACTAAGCTGCTTGAAAGTCATATTCTGATGGAAGACTTGTCCACCTTTCTCACTAAGTCTTCATTCTTCTCACATTTAACCTTAAACCAATGAATGAAGTTAATGAGAACCTCATTTCCTTATGCATTGCTTGTCCAATTTCTGTGTTAAAACATTCTTGTACTGAGCTTTGTCCATTTGACCTCCATTCATAAACCTACCTAAAGAAAACATTTTGATGGGTATTGGGCTTATCCTCTTGCAATATGAGGGTGACTATCAGTGTTAACATTATTGGTGCCATTTCCGGGGAATGAATTGAAGAAATTTCCCTGGGATTGAACAACAAAGAAATTATGATTCTGAAGGTGCATTAGAAATGAGTACCTTGAAGATTGCAACCTGCACCTCGCGACTCCACTATTTCAGTTGTGGCTCCCAAAGGAATACACATGAGTTCTACTCCACAACTACCTCTGGAAACACCTGAAGCTGAACCATAAAATATTATCAAGAAAGGAAAGACCTCTCAAGAAGGGCTTCCAACTATTGTACCAGGTGATTCTAGTAATTTACATGATTATTCTTTTAAAACTCTAGTAGTTGTATCTAATTCTCCTTTTATACCATCTTCTAGAGTTTTCATAAGTCTAGATTTTGAAAGATTCCATGTTGAATTATTCCCTTCCAGACCTCATTTGGAAGAAGAAATTTTTGACACCCCTGTTTCCCCCAATATTGTAAAGTGGTTTAGACCAAGAATCTTAGAAGATTGTCCCACTTTGGGTTTTCCTACTCCTCTTCCTATCAAAGTTGTTGTATCTAAAGAGGGGGGAAATTATTTTCCTTTGAACCCTATACCATTATCCTACAACACTCAACCACTTCCTCTTTCCCCTAGAAACAATGTTGCAGTTCTACCTTTCCAAACTCCATCTGCTCCTTGTTCTCCTACAATCCACATCCCAATGGAAAGTTTTAATCTTCCTAGAAACAATATGGATGCCATAGTGGCTGCTAGATATGCCCCTCTTGTTTTACCCTAGCCTATGAATGGTCTCCCAGTTGGAGACTACCTTCGTACATGCCCAAGTTCACAAAGGAGGAAGACATAACTGCAGAAGAGCACCTTTCAACTTTCTATCGTTATGTAGATAATCTTAACATTGAAAATGAAGATGTGTGGATGAGAGTTTTTGTACAGAGCCTTGATGGTGAGGCTAGGAAATGGTTTAGGGGTTTGAATCCTGGATCTATTGTTGGAATTGAGTCTCTGGATGATTCATTCTTGAGGCATTGAGGGGATAAAAAAGATTTTCTTTATTATATTACAGAGTTTGGGTCACTTAACATAAAAGAGGGGGAATATGTTTCAGACTTCTCAAAAATATTTAATAAGATGTACAATAAGATTCCCATTGAAATAAATCCTATAAAAACCTCTGCCAAGATTACTTATGCCAACGATTTTTATCCTGAGTTTTTCCTCCCGTTGAGAGAAAGAAGAGCTACCTCTTTAGCTCATATGCAAGATGCAACCCTTGAAGTAGAGTCTAATATATTGGCAACTGAAAAAATTAGGAGTAAATATGATAGAGACAGAAGAAAAGGTAGGGATGAATCTTCAACCTATGATTCTTCTACTGCCCACCCTCAAGTGCGTGAATTGACAAAACTGGTAAAATCACTTTCTGCAGAAATGGAGAAAATGAGACTTGAAGGAAATCAGAGCTATCAAAACCCCCAGAATACTGATAATAGGGGTAATTTTAGAAGACCCAATAATGCCCCTCATATCATCCAAAATATGGATAGGGATGATAAAAAAATCCAAGCCCCTCTCCAAAATAACCTTGTTACTGATGAAGGAGAGGAAGAAGATGCAGATCCTGAAATCCATTTTCTTGGTGACACCTCTTCATCTCCTCATTTAACCCAATATGCATATGAAGAGTCTCTCATGGATAGACAACTAAATTAAATGAGAAAAGGGGAAAGGACCAGTCAAAATCCAAATAGATACAACCTAAGGCCCAAGAAGAAAGAATGAAATCTTGACATTTATGATCGAACTGCTAGAACAAAAAATCCCGCTAAGGGTGTGGCAGCTAGAAGCAAAGAAAAAGAGGCACAAAACCCCCAGTTTGTGGTTAAGAGACCTACCCTAGAAGTTAAGGAGATTTTGAAGTCTCCCTCCTCTTTTAGCTTTGATAATGAGATTCAAAAGATTAAAATCCCTGTACCCTTTTTGGAGCTAATTAAGAATGAGGATTTCAAAAGGTACCTTTCCAAAATGCTACAGCATGAACCTTCATCTTATCCCACAGATTTAGTCAACCTCCAATATGAAACACTAGTTGTCATATTGGGACCTTTAGTAAAGGACAAGGATGACTCCTCCCCTCCTTTCTATACATCATTGAACATTTATGACAAAGTGCTACACAATGGTTTGATGGATTTAGGGGCATCTCATAATCTCATGCCTAAGACTGTCATGGATGATCTTGGGTTGGAGGTTACAAAAACCTACCATGACCTATACTCATTTGATTCCATGAATATGAAGTGTCTTGGGGTTATAAAGGACCTAGTTGTTTCCTTGTTCCAATTGCCAATGAAGAGTGTGGTCATGGATATTGTAGTGGCTGATGTCCCCCCTAATTTTGGGATGCTCTAGTCTAGATATTGGATCAAAAAACTAGGGGAACTTTGCAGATGGATCTTTCATATGCCACCATTCCTATGTTTGGGGGGGGGGGACATAGAAGGTTTTATAAAACTTTCTTACATTATCAATGATGAATCAAATCCTACCAACCACCCCATTTTTGTAGTTGATACTGATTTAGGAACTAGTATGTTACAACTCACTGATGCTCCTTAATCACCGATTGAAATAAGAAAGAAACCTATTACCTCTTGTGAAGATCCTCCTCCCAATACCTCTGTTTGGATTTTTTTTTTTGATGGAGCCTCTTCTAGGGAGAGTGCTGGTGTTGGGGTAGTCTTTATTTCTCCTAACCAAGAGACCATGTCTTTGTATTGCAAACTTTAATTTGAAACAACAAACAATGTGGCAGAATAATTGGCTCTTGTTTTGGGTTTGAGGGCTGCTAAAGACATGAATATTGAAGAGCTAACAATGCTTGGAGATGATGAGTTAATTGTTCATCGAGTCAAAAATCTATATCAAGATAAGCACCCCAGGTTGAGAGCCTACATAAATGAAGTCTGGGATCTTGTTGATAGTTTCTTCTTGTCTTTTAATATCTCACTTGTTTCAAGAGAGGATAATGCTATGGAAGATTCCTTAGTTGTTTCAACAAGTAAGTTCAGGGTCCCTTTGCCCCCCAAGCTCAAGTATGATGTGGAAGTGAAGTATAGACCCTCTATTCCTGACATTGTCAAACATTGGAAGGTTTTTGAGGATGATATTGAGATAATGAGATTTCTTGAGACTATGGATGAATTTTCCGCTTCACATATTGATCAACATCAGGATACTGAGGAAACCCCCCATGCAGATATTTTTATTTATAAAATTGTTGACCATCATATTGTTCAGTTACCCAAAAACCATATTCCAAAGGGACTTGTCCCCTTGGAGAGATTGTTTGACAGAAATTATGTTGTTGTGAAGGTTAAAGGTTCAACTGAAGATATTGATGTGACTGAATTCAATTTAGGAATAGAGGAAGATACAAAATATGTCAAATTGTCTAGCAACTTTTCGAAGGAACTAAGGGATGAGCATGTCAAGCTTTTGAAACAGTTTGCAGATGTGTTTTCCTAGAAATATGAAGATATAAGGACATATGACACAAACATTATTGAGCATAAGATCCCTTTGAAAGAGGAGACCAATCCTTTTAGGCAGAAACTCAGAAAGATAAATCCCATGCTGCTTTCTATTATGGAAAAAAAAAGTGAAAAATATGTTGGATGCCAAGATCATCATTCCTTTGAGATATTCATAATGGGTGGCTAACTTGGTGCCTGTGAGGAAGAAAATTGGGGAAATTAGATTGTGTGTAGATTTCAGGAATTTAAATAGAAGCTCCAAGAAAGATAACTACCCCTTGCCAAAGATGGAGCACATTTTGTAGAGAGTGACTGATTCATCCAGGATGTCTATGATTGATGGATTTTCTGGCTACAATAAGATCTCTATCTTGCCTGAAGATAGAGAGAAGAAAACCTTCACTACTCCTTGGGGCACATTCATGTATGCTAAAATTCCCTTTGGATTGATGAACACAAGAGCAACGTTACAACAAGCCATGGACATTGCCTTTATCAGGGAGACAGACAAATTTGTAGTCATCTAGATGGATGACATTACAGTGTTCTCAAAGCCTGACAAAGAGAATTGTCATCATTTGAAGAAGGTATTCTTGAAGTGAAGAAGGTTTGGTCTCTCTCTCAATCCTAAAAAATCTTTGTTTGCTACGAAGGAAGGAAAATTATTGGGGCATATCGTTTCAACAGAAGGGGTAAGAATTGATCCAAGCAGAGTAGGGGCCATCCAGACCTTATATTTTCCCAGATCCAAGAAAGAGGTTCAGTCTTTCTTGGGTAAAATCAATTTTCTAATAAGGTTCATCTCTAATTTCGTTGTGTTGGTTAAGCACATTACAACCATGCTTAGAAAAGGAAGCGAGGTGAAATGGAATGTTGAGTCCAGAAATTATTTTGACCAAATCAAAAGGGATTTGATTGAAGCACTTGTGCTCATCATCCCTAACTATTCTAAGGAATTTATGATATTCTCTTTTGGATCATATGATACATTCGTTGATGTTTTTCTACAAAAAAATACAGAGGGGTTAGAGCAGCCTATTTCCTTTTTCAGCAGAGCATTGAGGGATACAGAAATGAGATATGATATCATAGAGAAGCAGGCATATGCTTTGGTCAAATCCCTCAAGGCTTTCAAAATAAATGTTCTACATTCAAAAAATAGTTGCATATGTTCCCTCAGTCTCAGTAAAGAGATATTGATCCAGCCTAACATAGATGGGAAGATAAGCAAATGGATTGCTAAAATTCTAGAATTTGACCTTGAAATAAAGTCCACTAAATCGGTGAAAGGCCAAGGTTTGGCCAGGTTGTTGGTTGAATCAAATTGCAAGGCTTTGGGGGTTAATTTCATGAACATAAAATTAGAAAATCAACAAGCTAAGATTGTTGATAAAGACTCTCATGTTATCCTGAACTTGATAGAATGCACCTAATATAAAGACAATATATATTTTCTGCAAAAGTTGTGGTCTCTTGATGGTTTAGATAAGAACAAAGTTGTGGCCTCCTATTGGACGGATCCTCTATGAGTTCTATTGAGATGTCTAGATCCATAGCAGGCCCAAAGAGAGATAATTGATTTTCATGACAACTTATGTGGGGGGCATCATTTCTGGAGGACCACAACTTATAAGATCCTCAGATATGGGTATTTCTGGCCCAACCTTTTTACTGATGTTTCCACAAATATTAGAGCTTGTGTTAAATGCCAAAAGTTTTTTGGAAAAAAACAGTTGAAATATTTTTCTTTGAAACTTGTAGTGGTTTCTGGACCTTTCCAACAGTGGGGTCTTGACTTCATTGGGGAAATCCACCCAGCCTCAAGTGGTCAACAAAGGTCGATTTTGACTGCCATTAATTATTTCAACAAATGGATAGAAGCCATACATACAAGGAGTGCCTCCCATAAGGTAATCATTAGCTTCCTTGAATATATCATGGCCAAATTTGGTTTTCCGAGAAGGATTGTTACTAACAATGCTTCCTCCTTCAAAGATGAACCATTAATCAAGTTCTGTGAACTGTATGGGATTGCATTAATCCATTCTACTCCTTACTACCCCCAAGGAAATGGTTTATCATAGTCCTCTAAAAAGAACCTCATAAAGATCATTGGGAAATTGTTAGAAGACAATAAGAAAACATAAGACTCAAGTGGAAATTTGCATTATGGTCTGACAAAGTTGCAACAAAGAGGTCACTGAGTGTTTCCCCTTTTTAGCTTGTATATGGGGTTGAGGCTATTTTTCCTACTCAGCTTTCCTTTCATGTGGAAAAATTCCTCCAGGACTACCAAGGAGAACCTGATGATATCGTCAGGAGGATATAACAGCTGGTAGAAGTATGATAGGCTAGGGAGAAGCTACTTGATAAATCTCAAGACCATCAACAGAAAATAAAACGAGCCTTTGACAAGAGGATAAGCAAGGAAGAATTTCATCTGGGGGATCTGCTGCTCAAGTGGGATGCCCCCAAGCAAGAAAAAGGAAAACATGGTAAATTTGACGCCTTATGGATTGGTCCTTCCAATATTTCTAAGGTATTTTCAAATAAAATGTATAAGTTGCAGAGCTTGGAGGATTCTGAAGTTTTTGGTGGCCCTGTCAATGGGAACTTTATGAAAAAATATTTTTCTTAAGCCATGATTGGCTTTCCACCATTGTAATTACCACTTCCTTTTTTTTTTCTTTTTGAATAAGAGACTCCATGACCCAAAGGCTAAGGAAATGGAACTGCGCATTCTTGGAATCTCACAGGGAGCATGCCATCCCCTATGGAGCCAATGTTATCACATGAAATTGTCTAGAGTCACAGGTGACAACTATGAGCGCAGGCGGGAGGGAAAGTGCAGTTTGCAGTGGTAGATATCCCATGTGCAGTTCAATTTAGCGCTATATCCAAGCGTAAATTGGAGGGATTCCATAGTTAGCAGGTGTATAAATTTTAGTGGGGTGATAAAATAGCAGGCACGCCCAGATCATGATCGGATCAACGAACACCAATCATTTTGGCGCCACAAGCTGCATGGGCATTAAAATCTAAAGAAGGGACGAAATCCAAACCGAGGTATTATGGGGAGGCTACTTGGCGGAATATGGTGCATTTTGAGCCCGAATGCGGTGTGGGTCCAAACCTCTTTTGATGACCACAAAATCACATGCACGTATAATGTTGTATCCAAAAATGAAAGGTGGCCTCCTGCTAGTCACCCATCCGCGCTCGAATCCCGAGAAGGATTCAGTAAATGAAAGAGTACTAGTAGTTGAAACCTCAACTTAGTCCATAAATAGGAAGTTTGGAAGCTATGGCTGAGGAGACAGAACTGTCAGCCCAAGGTACCACAATGGACAATTTCTTCTTGTAGGCCCATACTGATTTGAGCTTGCGTTTGATAGGAGGAAACACATATTGTCTAACAGAAGGATGCCCAGATGAAAAGCCTTGGATGGGATGGCCATATGACTCTCTTAGTAGTTGTTCATTGATCTGAGTATAAATAGATTAGTTCAAGATTTTGTTATGGTCGTGGAATGGTTGAGCAGAGCTCGCTATTTTGTAATATTTTGATACCAGAGTTATTCTCTGGATATGTATGAAACCTGAGACTTTCCCATTAATAGAAGTCAACTTCTTTCCTCATCTTATTTAATCTATGCCGAAACACTCATGCATGGAGGATCCAGATGAGGGTTGTAGTTGTATTGTAATGTAGGTTTGATTATAATGTTGTTGTGACCTGTTTCAATATTTTATGTGTTGCCTTGTTTCCTCATATGTTGAAATGCTCGTGCACGGAAGATCCAGATGAGTTGTTGTAGTTGCATGGTAATGGAGGTTTGATTATTATGCTGCTGTGATATATTTCAGTCTCTGAAACTTGAGTTCAAGAGTGCTCTTGTGCCTGAGTTTTTCTTCACCAGGCTGCTTGAAAGCCAGATGTTGATGGAAGACTTGTCCACCTTTCTCACTAAGTCTTCCTTCTGCACACCTTTAACCTTAAACCATTGATTTAATTTAATGAGAATGTCATTTGATTATGCATTTTTTGTCCAGTTTCTATGTTAAGACATTCTTGTACTCAACTTTGTCCATTTGACCTCCATTCATAAAACTAACTCCACAAAACATTATGATGGGTATTGGGCTTATCCTCTTGCAATCCGAGGGTGAATCTTAGTTCTAACGTAAAGGAAAGGTATGGAATGACATGAGAAGGAAATGGATGGAAAGGAAAGGCATGGCATGGAAAGGTAAGGCAAGGAAAGGCATGACAAGGCATGGCATGGCAAGGCAAGGCATGGCAAGGCAAGGCATGGAACGAAAATTCAAGGAAATGCAAGGCATTGCATGTTACGAAATGGAAAGGGAAGTCATGGCATGACAAGGAAAGGAATGAAAAGGAATGATATGAAAAGGCAAGGAAATACATGGCATGGAAATGCAAGGCAAGACAAGGTATGTCATGGCATGGTAAGTCAAGTAAAGGCAAGGCATGGCATGGTATGGCATGACAAGGCAAAGCATGACATGACAAGGAAAGCCATGTCATGGAAAGGTAAGGTTATGTAAGTCAAGGAATGGAAAGACAAAAAAAGACAAGGTGTGGGATGGCAAGGCAAGGCATTGCATGACAAGGCAAGGCAAGGAAAGGTGAGGCAAGGAAAGGCAAGGTAAGGCAAGGAAAGGAAACACACAGCATGGCATGAAATTACATGGAAATGCAAAGCATGAAATGGAAAGGAAAGACATGGAATGAAAAGGAAAGGAAATACATGGCATGGCATGGTATGGAAAGGAAAGTCAAGGCATGACATGGCAAGGAAAGGCTTGGCATGGCAAGGCAAGGCATGTCATGACAAGGAAAGCCATCACATAGTAAGGAAAGCCATCACATGGCATGGCATGGAAATTCAAGGAAAGGCAAGGGAAGACAAAGGAAGGAAAGGAAAGGAAAGGTAAGGCAAGACAAGGAAATGAAAGGTAAGGAAATATAGGGAAAGGCAAGGGAAGGCTAAACATAGCTCCCTAATAACAAGAAAGAACCACAAAATACAAGAATACCATAAAAACCCTAAAATGAAACCAAAATTTCAAACATTCATAAATATGAAATATTTGTTCAATTATTCCTTTTACATACCTATGGTCATTCAAGTAGACCATCGAGATTACTTCTAATATTGATGGTCTCCATTAAATTCTCATGCTCATAGTAAGGAAATACGTATCGTACCTTTGATGAGTTCTTACGTGGAATTGTTTGTAGTTGGAGGTTTATACCAACAACCATGTTTGTAAAGTGGTATACAACTTCACCTGGTCTATAATATTGAAATACATAACCACTTTTATTCCGTGTTCTTTCATCCAATGTAAGATATTCTCCTTTAATAATCATCGATCCAATCAGAAATTCAATGCCTCCAAAGTCTTTTACTAATCGCATGAGGGTCTTCTTTCCCTCTAAGAAATGTTATAGAAAATAATCAATGCCCCATTCATTACCTCTTGGGGAAACCACTGCATATATGTGCCCTGCAAAAAATGGAGTGCCAACACGTGAGTCCACTAAATGACCAAAGCATAAAACATTGATGCTAGTTATTCTAAATTTAATAGAAGGTTTCACTAAACCTAGAAGTACGAGATTTGAGACATGATCAAAACATGATAAAATACTTGATTGGTCGTCCTCAAACTGGGATAATTCCATAGTTATACGTTGACAAATGGGGAGTGATACATGATTCCATCTATCAAACCATTCCATTGATTCACAATCATCCCATTTATTACTACTACATGGATCACCGAAGAAAGAGAGTTTTCTTGCCCATATTTCAACTATTGCATTGTCTGATGTTCAAATTGAATGGAATCCACGAGTGCCTTGGATTATTTTGCATTCATAAAAATTGGATCGATCTACATTGACCACCTCCCGAATATAGACACACACACACACACGCACACACACACACAAACACACACATGTCCTTTCCTATGTGATAAGTCTTCACGGGTTCTTGTTCCCTCTTCCATTACTAAAGAACACCATTCAACAATGGATTTCACATATCGAATGAGGGAAGTAGTTGTGAACTTAATTTCTTTCCTGCATAATTCTCTTTTTATGCATGCACGTACTTCATCATGCTCCCCTTTCCCATTCCAAAACTTGAAATAGTTTGAACTATGTGGTACCTTTAGTTTTTTGTGCAATATACACAACCATTGAAATACACGAGCATTTTTGAACTAGCCTACGTAACCATATGACCAAATCCAATGTTGATCCATTTGTATGTTCTTCTCCTTAAGGTGATTGTAAAACAATTTAAAGCAATGTTGTATGGAGGCTAAGTCATGGCATCGATCATCTCTTATGTAGAAGTGATACTCCTTCAATATAATTATTTTTTCTTTGTTACTATCCAACCCATGCATGTATGTGATATGGATGATTATGTTGACCTACTCTGAGTGATAATATTGGATTTGAATCTCATTTTTCGGTTGAAGGGTGAATTTCTCAACACAATGAACCACTGATAGGACAATACCAATGATAAATGTATCTCTACATATTCCAAAATGCTCATCCTACCATCAAGCCACATGGACATGCTGAACATATTTTCATGTCTTTTCGATGAAGTCCTTCATGAAGTCACATACTTGTACCTAGCAAGTCACCAATTGTATGTTTTTTCTTTCCTTCCCTCCATCAATACCATATGTCACATATTTAAAGCTTTGCAAGGCAACCTCCTTCCTCCCAAATTCACACTCATCGCTTACATGGATGCACTTGCTCAATAATGTCATTCCACTGCACCTAGGGCATGTCCCATCTAAGCAATAATTTTGATAAAATGTACAAACCTCTGGCCTTGTATACAATATGCTATGAATAAAGTCTCTAGATGACAATGGTGATAATATAACTGAGAATTCTTGGAAAAGGGCGCTATGCAATACACGAAATATATATATACATTTCATAATAATAACCATACTCAATGTGATATATACAACAAAATGTGTTTATTCAAACATACCAAGACTTGCATTTATGGAAAGATATTTGGCACAAGTTTTGTGCACTATGTACTATCCTGAATCTCTCATACAATTATGTCTGTGTAATTTCAAGAAATTGTTTAATATGGGGTTCACAGTTCCTATATCCCCTTCTAAAATTTAGTACATATTTTTGGTTCTGAAATCACCCTTTGTCAACAACAAGGGTTACCCCTGGTAAGAAGTCCCAATTAGACCTCTCATCATTTGGAATAGGGAACCCATTTGAATTCTGGCCCAACATCCATTGTTGGTTTTGGTTTTACCGGTTGTGGCCCGGTCCACCGATGAAGGTCAATGATGGATGGTTATGCAAATGGAAGATGTAGATGAAGACTATGTAAATGCATAAATCTAATTTACTTCTAAATGTATCCTAGCCTATCCAAGAGCAAAAATGAAACTAACTCTACCAATAGCTTCACCCAGATAGTTGTAATGAAGAAATAAAGTTAGATAACACATAAGCATGAATATGTAACCATAATTGTCTAAGTCACTATATCACATACATTGACAACTCCTATGCTCAAGACATGAGAAATAATGAAGAATAACAAAATTGCAAGAAACATATATTGCATCAGAATAATCCATAAGCAAACATGCTCTTACAACCCATGTGAACAACAAACATTCTACTTGAAATAGTTCATAGCAAAACAACAACACATGCAAGTTATTCTCTCTATGAAAAGTTGGCCCTAAGGGCTTCTCAATATTAACAGTTTCAACAATGATACATCAAATCTCCATGGAACACTCCTAAATTTTAGTTGACATTGTCTTCCCAAACTAGTTTAGAAATGTACAATGTTTGAAGAGAAAAATCCTCTCTTTGGGTATAATTTTCAGTATTTATTGGGGTTCAACATGACTCTTGAACTTTCTCCTACCCCCATGACCTTTCGTTTCCCAGCTTTTGTCTTTATCCCCTTTGTAATGATGAGAGGGAAATTCAATGATTAGAATTCAAATTTGTATTCTAGTGTTGTTGTGTCGTCATGGATTTTGGTTGTAGTGCATCTCGTCTAATGTAATGACTAGCTCAAACATTGGGGAATCTGATTGTTCAAGTTTGGCGATTGATCATTGTGGGATTTAGATATCCTCTTTGACCAATTGAATTAGATTCACTTTTCCGCTCCTTTTCCACTACTACAATTTTTATTATTTCTTATTTTTCATCCTTGGTTGTAGAACACATCATGAGGATGCTAAGTATGACCTCCCCTTGACATTGGTACCTCTTGTTGATGCTATTGGAGGAAAATTTTAAACATTCGTAACTTGCTCATATGAAGTTGGATTAGAGTACCATATTTTGCGATGTGAATAAATTGGAGTGGCGCTTCCGATTATCCAACTAATCGTGCTATACAAACATCTCATTTGTGTAACGATTGATGTGGCCAGTTCAAGTGAGAATCCCTAGGTGATTTGTTTTGTCACTTCAGGGTATCAAATTTTGATTCCATGAGTTGCATTAGAATCAAAATGGTGGAAATCATCTGATTATCTTGCTTTTGGGAAGAAAAAATCACTTTGATGAACGCCAACAATTTACATCCAAAGATATTTTTAATGAAAGTTCAGGTTCCACATTCGATGATGCTTCTCACAAATTAGATTCCATCAGTTGTTGTGTCCTCTGTGATATATAGGATTTTATTTCATTCATTGAAGTTGGAGTAATGCATCAGTAGAAAATAATTATAAATTTGTGAACATAGTTGATTGACATTGAAGGCGCTTAACACAGTTTTGGAGTTGGGAGGACCGAATTTCTTCTGAAGTGCATTTCAAAGACAACGCAAGATAAAAATATGATGTGGTTAACCCATATGATGCTAAATGGTACTTTCATGATCACATTTTAGTCGTATAACCAAGAGACACAAAGTGGACAAGTTGGTATAACATGTGCGATTAAAGCTGCTAGTGACACATGCGACTTGATTGTGTCTGTGATATGAAGTAGGTCGGGTATGGTAGGTAATAAATTACTAGAGATCCAATTAGGTGTGGGGATATTAGTCACCAAATTTTTTTAGGAGACTGACTGATGACCCCACAATTAAATGAGTTGGAGGAGGATGAGATGGGACTTAGGACGGAGGTGGGCCTTGCTGACTGGGTCAATGTTGGTGAGAGGAAGAAGATCATTGTTGATGTGCTTGATGATGATGGGGGGTTGAAATTATTCCACTGGATAATAGGGGACGAGAGAGGTAAAAATCATCAACAAGAAATGCATCTACGAGGGATGGATGAACCTCGCCAATATGTAGTGTAACGAAGAAAAAGGGAGGGATGATACCAAAATGCAATGCATCGGAGAAAGTGGAAGGAAGTTATCCAATGAAAGGAATGTGCATGATGAAGATAATCGCATGGACACTACTAATGTGTCAGTGTGATCATGTGTACTTCGACATTCATAATAATGCATGTAGTGAAGTTTATCAGAAGCACGCCGACACATCAACCAAGGTTGAAGGAATATGGTATATGTATTGGTGAAGAAATTACTGGTGCATTAATGTGGAGGTGGAAGAAAGGATGCACACGACAAATGTTTCAACACAGTAAGAGGGAATTCCCTGAAGTGTGGATCACCGGGTAGAAGTGATTGGGAGAGGGAATGGAAATGATAAGGCAGGAGAGTGTGAGGGAAAATCGAGATTAGTCGTTTACATGAGAGAGAGAGAGAGAGAGAGAGAGAGAGAGAGAGAGAGAGAGTCCTAGTACGAAGAATTGAAGGGGGGCCCAATTTATTCTCTTTGAGAGACGTTAAGAAAATAAAATTGGGAGGTTGTTGTGCGCATCCAACATGTTCTCATGCTAGAAAGCCTGTACTAGTCCCTTAACTGCTCCAATTAACTTCATGTCAGAACGAGGTAGCCTACTAGTGAAGGCACACAAATATGTTGCAACACCTATGACGAGGATATCTCCTCCATTATAATACTTTCTAATGGTTTTGATATTTCATTTCATGAGATGGAAGTTTTGTTGGATAAAACAATGTTTTCTTGTGATATTTCTAACAATTGATTGTGACAAGACATGTTGGGATGCATTATAGTCTTTAGAACAAGATTTCTTACCAATTTTTTGAAAATCATCCACAAGGTTTCTAACAATATGATGACTTGTTTCTAAACTTTTGACTGTTTTAATGCCTAAAATTATCCTAACAACAGTCAAAGTTCTATATTTTAACAAAGCCAAAAATAATTGACATTTAGCAACATCAGATTTTGGTTCAAAATATTCTTTAATGATTTTATAAGAATGATAATGAATGATAGGGTTAGGTAACTTACCTTCAAGTGATGCTAGACCAATTTCATCCACCTGAATGATTTTATGAGTTCTTCTCTGCACACTGCTCAATGTAGGTAGGGACGATGAACCCCTATTCTGGCACTCTTGACCTCCTTGTTGTGGAGTTAACAACGTTTCAATTCTTGCACCTTCAATCACTGGTGGGAAATTATGGGAGGAGAGTGGACATGCCCATGACTAGTTTCTGGAATGTCTAACTGTCCAACAAGAGGTTGCACCACAAGAAATTCTTCACCATAATGTTGTGCACTAATTTCCTCTCTAATTTCATCCATTGTATAATCAAATCCATGAAAATACTCCATCATTTGGTCATCCACAACAAATTGTCTTGATGAGATATGATTGGATTAGTCTTTACTGAACTCCTACACTTTTCTTGTGGTGATGAAGGAAAAACAACAACGACATCTATTCCGCTAGAAATTGGGTTCCCCTCTTATGAAAGTATACGCTTTGACATACATAACCTTTCCTTTTCTCTTTCTTCATCTACCATTTCAATGGGTATTTCTTTCCTCTAGAACTTTCTATCTCAATTCCGTTGGTTTCCCATGTTTAAAGAGAAAAATTGGCTTCCAAGCACCCTAGAACAAGTTTGTCTTGGTATTACACAAGAAGACACAACTAACAATTCCAATTCCAAGTGGACAAATTTATCTTGGTATTAAAAAGAAGACATAACTAACAATCCCAATTCCAATTGGACAAATTTGTCTTGGTATTATACAAGAAGACACAACCACAAATTTCAATTGGACAAATTTGTCTTGGTATTACACAAGAAGTCACAACTAGCAATTCCAATTGGACAAATTTATCTTGGTATTACACAAGAATACACAACATACAATTCCAATTGGACAATTTTTTCTTGATATTATACAAGAAGACACAACTAATAATACCAATTGGACAAATTTGTTTTGGTATTACACAAGAAGGCACAACTAGCAATTCCAATTGGACAAATTTGTCTTGGTATTATAGAATAATACATAACCAACAATTCCAATTCCACTTAGACAAATTTTTCTTCCAATTCTCCCCACAATTGTCTTGCAATAACACACACTTGTCTATGAACTAAACAAGACAAAAAGAACAAAAACATGTATGCTCTTGCTATTTTTGCGTGCATATGTTGGGCTTGTTTGAGTTTTTGAGATAGATGAGGTTGAGGAGTGTGCTTGGCACATAAAAATTCCCAATAGGAACATCCAGACGTTCCTATAACGCATGCACACTAAAGCGCATGCATGTTCTAGGAATGTGTGCACGTTCTAGTAATGCACACACATTCCTGCTAGGCAGGCATAAGCACCCAAACTCAAGGATTTCAAGTCACAAGAGTGCATGAATGTTATTAATGCAATGTATATAACATTTATTGTAGAACAAACATATTTATGAACAAATATGTATAGGGGTTTGGGGACAACTAGAACCGAAGGGCTAGGATTGAAAGTGTTTTGAAGCATAGAGCAATGGATAAAGCACCAATATGTGGGTGCAAGGGTTGTGGGGTCTTTAATAAGAGGTATATGCATAGTGAAATTAGGTCTTGGGTGTGGAGGGGGTTAAGGTTTGAGTATTGGTTATGCCTAGGCTTATATGGAGCTAAGAGGGTCTAGGTCATGGTCTAGGTCAAGCTCTAGGTCACGGTCTAGGTCATGGTCATGTTGATGGTCATGGTATAGGTCTAGGTCATGGTTTAGGTCTATCTCTAAGTCTATGTCATGGTCTAGGTCTATATCTAGGTCTATGTCATGGTTTACACCATGGTCATCGTATAGGTATAAGTCATGGTCTAGGTATTTCCATATCTAGGTCTTGGTATGTATAGGTCTATATCTAGGTCTTGACATGTTTAGGTCAAGGCCATTTATTTCCTTGCAATGTAGAAAGGGGGGGTGGAGAGAGAGGAAGAAAGAGAGTGTGAGATGGGAAGAGAGGAAGACAAAGAGAGTGTGTGAGAGTGAGGGATATAGAGAGGGGGGGAGGTAGAGAGAGAGTGAGTGAGAGGAGGGAGC